>CM047881.1:10114498-10239498 GCA_026212405.1 Petrea volubilis | reverse complement strand
GGTAGCCACACATAGATGTGGAAAAGGTAGAAAATGTGAAAATGATGTGATTATGTGCTCGAATAATTATGTGACAATATGCATGTATTTCACACACGCATCTCATGATACTTTGTAAAATTTCTATCCAACATGTATGTTGATGTTATTTTATATGATGTTTTAGCCGGGAATAAGGCGGAAATTACGAATGAAGAAGACGGAGAGGGACAATTCGAGGCTTTTGGCTAATTATGTTTATAGTTGTGATTTTGTATCTATGACCATGTATAATGTACTATGTGACTCGAATGTAAATTTTGTCATCTTAATAAAATAGTGGTTATATGTTTTCTTAAAATTAGCTAGAAGTTTCGGGTTGTCATAGGAATACCCCAACAGCAAGGATTATCCTGGCTCTTGATTTTGATTACCAAAAAGGCATTCTTTTTATTTTTGCTAAGGCTAGCGAGCCTTCTCAAAATAGCAACATATTGCCAAGAACAATTTTTATTTTTTCAAGTTTTTAAACTTCTGAACCATGCTTATGATGATGCACACATGCCAAATTGCAATGCTCGTGGAGATGACTTGTTGTATTGGTGCTTTTGAAGATGCCTATATGCCACATAACCGAAGATATGAGGGTTAAGTTTGAGATTGTTGGTACAACAATGGCTTCAGAAATAGCTTGTGGCAGTGTTTGGAAATCAAAAATGTGCTTGATGGTACCCAATTGATCAAATATGTTGCAGAAGTGAGTGCTTTGCCCAAATAAAACAATGACATGTGAGCCTCTATCAGTAAGGCCATAACAACTTCCAGTAGGTGGTAGTTTTTTCTCGTAGCTACTTCATTCTACTAAAGTGTGTTAGGGGTATGTAGTTTGATGAATAATTCCTTGTGCTTCCAAAATATTGTGAAACTAAAAACTTGAATACTTCCTACCATTGTCAGTACGTAAAACTCTCACCTATGCGTTATATTGAGTTCAAATCATTTTGTGAAACTTTTGAAACAACAAATTCACTTCACTTTTGAATTTCATCAAACACAGCCAAATCATCCTGGTATATTTATTAATAAAATTAACAAACCAACAAGATTCCCCTAAGGTAGCAACTACCTTGGATGGACCCCAGACATTAGAGAGTAAACCATAAAAGGAATTGACTTTCGTTGGCGATATTTTGCAAGTAGTATCACATCAGAAGCTAGAGACTTGAAGTTTTTTTTATATAAACTTGGAAATAATTTTTTAAGGAAGCGAAAATATGAATGCCCTAAACGTCAATGCCATAACCAAACAATATATTTCCCCCATCTCTCTTTGGAACCGCGCATTGTCAAGGCTTGACACAACTTATTCGAACTCTTCAACTCCAAGTCCAAATAATACAGCTTCCTTGTCTAGTCCAAATAATTTTTTTTGAGGAAGGTTTAAGAGATGAAACCTGTCTAGAATTGAAATGTTATATGATTCGTGACACCAGAATCAATTATCCATCTACTATTAGAAACAAATGTACATGAATTGAAAGCCTTACCATCACTACCACCTATTGTGGCAGAAGTTGAGGAATTTTCAACAACAACTTCATCTATTTTCGCTTCTACCACTGCAGCAGTAGCGGCTTTGCTAGGGTTTTTGTTCCAAGGATCATGATTATGATCCTACCACTCAGGGTAACCCATTATTTCAAAACAATGATCTTTCATGTAGCCAAGTTTACCACATTGAGTACACTTGTAGGTGGATTTACACCTTTTGATGCGAAGTGAAAACCCGTAGTTCATCGGCTTCATCATAAAAAGCTTTATGACAAAGATTTCCAAATATCTCAAACAATGGGTAAGTTAATGTATCGCTTCATAATATCTTGGGACATTGGCATCAATAGCCATCTCTTGAGTTTTTTATTGTCGAAATGCCAATTGTTGTATCCATCATACTTTTTTGTTGGAGGTTGTTTATTTCCACTAATAAACGAGAGTTTCTTATTTTCAACAATTTGCATCTCAATAATTTGAGACTACATATCATAATTTGTTTTATTGAGTACAATCCCTATATTTTGAAGATGAACTTTCGGATTGAATAATAATTGAGGTAAGCTTAGTCACAAAAGTTTCTACATCTGATTTACCCATGGTTCTAAACTTTACCAAACTGTGATGCCAAGTTGAATTGAGAAGAATATTTTTTTTCTATTTACTTGTATCAGTGAAATGTGTACAGGGCATAAATATAGAGACCTTTGATTACAAAATTAAAGGTTAATCTTATGATATCTATCTTAAATATAATACAATAAAACGAATATTTATTTTCTTAATTTACAAATTATCCGAAAATAAGGTAAAAATATTTCAACAATTAACGCTTTAGTTGAGTATTGGTTTAAGACATGCTTGGGTTTTTCGAGGTAGCTTATCTTTTGATTTCTAATAAAACACCAATGACATGTAAGTTAATAGAAAGTATGCCACTTTCAAAGACTTTTTCATTTTTTACTTTTTAAAATTTGAACTAATAATATTATTTCGTCTAATTGCATTACTTTACTGATTTAATTGCAAAATTAGTCTCACACTTTGGGTCGCAGTTCGGATCTTCTATTGTACAATCGTATTACATCTCCCATTACATCTATCAATACACGCCACGTGTATTGGTGAGCGGTCGAGATAAGGAAATAGATTTTTTCATATCATCAGCTTTTCTCTTACCTTATCTCGACCGCTCACCAATACACGTGGCGTGTATTGATGAGTGTAATATAAGATGTAACACGATTATACAATAGAAAATCCGAACTGCTTTAGGTCGTTGGATAATTGTGGCCCACATGAAAATCAATTTGGATTTTTAATTGGTCACCCAAGTGACGTGACAAATCCTGACCAATTTTTTAATTTTCAATGAAATTTATACTTAATTTGACACTTTTTATAAATTAAAGGTTTATATCGCCAAATTCTTTTTTGGTGTGTATCAAAATTATCAAATGACCTAAGTTACCGAGACAAAGTTTGCAATCAAACTTTACTTTGCTCTCTGCGTTGTAAATTTTACTTTAAGCATAGAATTTAAAGTTTAAAATATTAATTGTCCCTTTTAAATTAATAATTCTAACCATGGTATTATATAATGCGTTCTATTATTTCAATATTCGTTATTATCTGCACTTTGTATTTAGTAGTATTAAGAGTTATTTTCTATTATCCATTAAATTCTCTCGCTTAATATATAATTCTTATTTCACTTTGTTAAATATTATTATGAAAGATATTCTAAATAAATTTCTCACCATAAAATTTATTTTGAAATCAAGATGAATGGTTTAAAAAGAAAAAAAAATTACAAGCTTTCTTATATATAATTATAGCTTCTGTATTTCTTTCTAATACATATTGTTACTATTTTAAAATAAAAGAAATTATAATATATTTTCTGGGATGAATTGGAGTTTCCACCCGTGAGGTATAGTGAAATTACAAAAAATACTTCTACGTATGAAAAATTACCATCACCTCTTAAAGTTACGTACTGTCTAACAATTTTGCACCTGTAGTTAGTTTGACTAACAGGATCATTAGTCAATCTATATGAACTACCGAAAATACCCCTAGGGTTGTTTTTGTTATTATGTGTTAATAGTTTGGGGTACTATGTTGTAATTTATTGAAACCACAGGGGAGTTAAGTGTAATATTCCTGTTATTTTTTCAAACTTGTCGACTAAGGTTGTTAGTGGATGGTGTGTATATTTATCAAAAGATTAATTTTTAACCAGTGTGTTGAAGCAATGTGAGTTTTTGCTTATAGAGTGCACAATTTGTTGATAAAAATGTTATTCACTAACCATAGAAGACCCAACTTTTAGCAATAAAATGTAAAATCATATGAACACCTCAAAAAACGCAACAAATAAATATCAAAAGTATCATCGTGATTCATGCCATAAAACTTAGTATTTGCTTATAAAAACATACAATATACATTGCTTAAAATGATCATCAAACAAGTCAGGGGATAATGGTAATTTTTCATAAGTTGGGGTATTTTTTTGTAATATCATCATACCTTAAGGTGGAAACTATAATTTGCCCTAATTTGAATAAGATAAAAAATGACTTTTTCTTGATTCCATTAGACTTAACATTAACCCCTCTGAAATTAGGGGGGTAATAGTAATTTTTCATATGTAGGGGTGTTTTTTTTTAATAATTTCACTATATTCCAGGAATGGTAAGTGTAATTCGTCCATATTTTTTATGTACGAACTTTATAATCTTTAAAAGGCCTTGAGAAAATCATAACAATTTAAATAGAACGAAAAAGATAAAAAGTGCTGACGGAAGAAAAACTAGAATATAGAAAAATTATAATATTTTAGATTTTTATTTTTGGATCAAGTGAAGAGTATTACAAAGGTATAGAATGACGAAAGGAAATAATAATTAATGACGGTAAAATAGTTTTATAAAATTAAATTAGGGTTCACAAGAAAGTAAGAAAAAGCCTACTTTTGAACCATTTAAAACACGAATTTAGCTTTGCGCTTTCATATCAGAGCTGGGTTTGCATAATTGTACATAAAAACTCAAAAAGGCCCTTTTCTGGTTCAAGGCACCCCATCCTAGCCCCAAACCCACCCTTTTACTAAGGCTAATGATAAATTCAGAGTAAAATTTATAATGTCAGATCAAATTTTAATTAATTATTATTTTGGATCTTGATCAATTATCAACATTGCATGCCTTTTTTCATTCATATTGTATTAATGTGATATAATATATCAAAAAATGGAAGAATCTTCTACAAAGAATTTTTTAATTACCCTATTTTGAAAAAAACTTTTTCAAACTACCCTAGTTTCTAAAAGGTTTTTTTTTCTTTGTCCCCTAGTTTGAATAGTAACCTTATTATTATATTTTTTCTTCTTATTTTGTGATAATTGCTTTATATTCCCTATCTCTTTGATAACTTCTATTTAGACCACTTAAGTTTTAAAATTAGTTTTTAAACCAAGAGACTTGTAGTGTTGACAATATTAGGTACTGCAATTTAGTCTATCATTGTCCTAGGACAAGTAATTAGACATAAAATGTAAGACTAAATCGGGGCTATAAGGTGAGGTCCTTTATGGATAAACAATTGCAGACTGAGACTGAAATTCCTAAATTGGTATGTATAGGAGAGACTGAAAAGAAAGGTAACTCTAGATACATTACTCACATCCAAGAAGAGGATATTAGTAGTCATCATATGACTAGAACTTTAAATTATATAGTAGATGTAGTTGGTAATATATATATATAATTTGACAGGTAATATTTATAGTGATCTGCAAAAAATATGTAGAATCAAAAATATTGATCAACCTGAAAAAACAAAAAAATGATGGAAGACTTAGTCAAAAAGGACATAAATACAGGAAACAAAAATATTATCCCTAAGCAAAAAGAAAAAACTCCTATTGAAGTTAAACAACTCTGTTTAAAGGAGCTAAAAAATTTTAAAAGCATATCTTAACAATAGATATTGCAACAGGAAAAAGACCTGATGATTTTTATGCTTATAAAGAAATTATTGAACATTGGAGAGAAAAATATAAGGAAACTGACAATGTGGATGAAAGAGACAAGTATCTAAATCAGATACAATCCTTATATGAAGAATATCAAAAATATTTTCCAAGAATTTGAATATATCTTAAACATAGACACATGATGATGAAACTTTAGAAACTGAAGAATTTACGCAACAAGCGTGATGAATTCTGATTCTAAAGAAAATGATTATGAAGAAAAAGATGATGATGAATTATATATGGTTTTTGATTCTAATCCAAAAAAGAAACCCATGGTTGAAGAAGAATCTTCAAATATAGAGGAAATTAAAGTTAATGACGAAATGCCTAGCACTTCTTCTAATAAAGAAGAATCATATAAAAATGGTATTGCTACTCATGGAACCTACTTAGATTTTAAAGATAACCACCCTAAAAACTATGAAAAAATCATACATGAATGGACACAATCATTAACCTTTGTAGTAAACAACTATGAAGGGTCCTGGTCTTAAAAAAAAAATTAGACTATATTGTAGGAACTAACCAAGGAGATGTGTTAAATTGGCTAAGGGCTAGGGAAGAGTCTGATGAAGGCCAATTAGAAAAAAACAAAGTTATTGAAAAAAGTAGATTTAAGAACAGTTTACAAGATTTTGCTACATTAATGGAAGAGAATTTTATTGGAATAAAAAAAATCCTATACTCATTTTAAGAAAGTAAAATATGCTTTAACCAAAATAAAGATATGCAATATCTATAAATACACAGATTTTGTAAAGCTTTATCAAAAATATTTTTGGAGGCTTAAAGCTAGTGATTTGGCACACTGGCTTGATTAGTTCTTCGACAAACCCCCTCCTCCATAGGATGAATTATGTGAAAAATAATACCCTGAGTAACTTGAAAAGTCACAAGCTAAAGATACTTTGGGATGTAGAATTCCGTTTGGTTATAAAATAATAACTGAACATTGTTTGCAAATAAAAGCTCAAAATAGGTTAAAACACAATTGTCTAAAACTAGTGAAGGACAAAAATGTTGTGATAAAGTCCTTAATGAAACTTGGAAAGTTAGATGTCCAACCAATACATCATACAAAAAGAATGGTAAGCATTATAGGATTAAAAAGTGGAAGAAGATAAAGCAAAGTTTTTTTCAAACAAGAGGTATGCTCGAAAGAGTAATAAATGGAAATCCACTAAGTTTAAGAAAACATGCACTTGTTTTTTCTGCAAAGAAAAAGGGCATATAACTCTAGAACGTCCTAAAAGAACTCCTAGGATCATAAAATATTTAGGAGAAAATGAATTAGAGGTATGTCTAGGAAAAGAAATATCATAGGATGATGATACTATTTATGAAATCAAGTCTATATCCCCTGATGAAGAAGAAGAGGAACAAGTATTTTTGATGGACACTAAACTCAAGAAGAGAGATTCGAGTCTATGCCTAATGAAGAACTAAGCCAAATCAGGCTTGGAGATGTAGTGAAAGAAGAATTAACATTAAATAGTAACAAATTGGAAAATTATAAGTGATTTCTCTAAATACGTAAGTTAGTTTAGTCTTGCAATTTGCTATCATGCCTTATTGCAATTTGCTATCATGTTGTTACGCCTTATTATATTGATAAAAGTTGTTAGAAAGCATGTTCTTAGTTGTATTTGCACTTTATGTTCCTAAAGTAAGGGAGAAAGCATGCTTAGTTATTATTTCAAAATATGTTTTAGTATGTTTTGAAATTATGAATATGAGAACATGTTTTATATGAAATTATGAAAAATTATATGAAAATATGTGAAATCTTTATTTGTGCATGCCAAGCACAAATGTGTTCAGGGGTGGATGAGGTTGAGTTCGGCCCGGTAGCAACGGGCTTGCCGATCTTAAAATAGTTATCGATCCTCCATCGTTCTAGTTTATCGATCCTCCATCATTGCCTAATCCCTCCTTGCATGGACGAAGAGTTCCATTTACTGAAGTGGGTCATAGGAAATTCGGCATATACCCGAGATATGACCACTGGAGTGTTTTGGTTGGGATTGGTGGATTTTGGAGTGTTTGGTTGGAAATTGTGAATGATGGTACGTCGAGATAAGGTTGGAAACTGGTTGGAAATTCGATATGACAATCCCGAAATCCCGCTATTATTACTAATAATATTCTTATTCTTATTCTTATTATTATTATTAGAATTCATGGTCACATACATGCATACATTGTTAAGTACAAAACATACGAGGTACATTACATAACATAAGGGTTCATCCAACAAAGGAGACTATCGAATTGCTAGTTCTACTGTATCTACATAGCAAATGCAAAAACCACCATATACAGGTACGCAGCGGAAATTCTACATCTTCCTTTCTAGTAAAACGCTTCAAAAGGTTCCTCTTCCTTATCATCATAAAGGTTAGCTTCGGAAGCATCTAAAGCATTATATAACATGAAATCAACATATATTGAGTAGAAACACTTCTTTACGCACATAAGGTGCTCGGGTGTCAAGTGCACATTAGTTACACATAGCACACACATAGTTTCACACTTTCTACCTTTTGTCACCTGACAGTGACCTTTATAATTACCCTGGCCGAAATAACAACCAACACATTTGTCCTGCCAACCTTATCCTCCGGTGGTCGTATCCCGGGCATATGCCTAGTATTGTCCTACAACCCTCTCTCTTGAGTAGATCCCTCCATCTACCCAAGGGGGGATTAGGAGATGGAAGGGTTGTGAACTCTTCCGGTTACTCAAAAGTATATCCCGGTAGAACAACCCTCAGACCATTCCAACACATATGGGCCCATTCACACATTTGCAAATTATTCACAAAAGCACATAATCTTTGGAAGTTTATATTATAGTTTAGTAAAGTAAGCTCCACCCTTATAAATGAAAGCTTTTATGTTTGCTTATTAAGTATACTTACTTAAAAATGTTAAATATGTATAAATATAATAGCAAAAGTATACTTAGAAGATGATGCTCATCATACTTTAGTAGTAAACTTACTATAATTAACATAAATACATGGATAAAATATAATGAATATAAAGATATAGATTATAATATAACTAGTATAAATATATAAATATATAGATTAAAATATAACTAGTATAAATATAAATATATATAAATATATAGATTAAACTATAACTAGAATAAATATATAGATAGACAAAATATAAGATATATAAATATATGAATACCACATATCTACCTATATGTACATATAACATAAAAATATATATGTAATTAGACTATCATTAACATATAATGAAACTTTACATATTTATATATAGATATATATATATATATACGTACATAGATATATATACATAAAAATAAGTTTTATGAAACTTTCTAAATATTTAAAATACAAAAATAGGCATAAATCGATAGTATAAATTATAATAAAAGTTCTACTTCTCAAATAATAGATATGTGGAGCTTTCTTTGCTAAGACTTTCAAGAACAACATAGGACATTCATCTAATAACTCAAATAAAGCAACATTGTCTTATACTACCTCATATAAAGCATAAATTTCGCATAATGGTTCAACTAAGCATAAGAATTCCATATTATTTCAAAAGGGCACAATAATCACATAATATTTCCAATAAAGTATAATAAGCACATAGTACTCCAAATAAGCATATTAATCACATAATATCTTCAAGATCATGCTCACAAGTCTATCCATCCTTCAACTTCCTCCCAACAAGAGTTATTATAATATGAAAAATTAACCATAAAGCTTTAAAGTAACATAAAGATGGCGAAATAACTAAAATCCTCAACTTGGAGGCATGTTCGGCAAAAGCTCTCACTCTAGGCCATTCAAGCTTGATCTTTTACATTGCTTGGGCACAAGAGTATGAAAGCTTGCCTATTCTTCACAAGAAAGAAGAAGAAAACCTCTACTTAAGGCATAAAGAATTGCTCCTACCTTATTTTCTTCCAAGAAGTGTAGTAGTTTGGAGAGAGTGTAGTGTTTGGAGGAAAAAAAAATGAGAGAGTGAGGGTGTGAGCAAGGGAGGGCACGGTTTTGGGGCTAAATGGGACTGAACAATGAGGGTTTTGGGTGTATATGGTCTTGTGTATTGATCCTACAAGGTATTAGAGGCAAATATCTAAATATTATATTCATCTAAATACATCTACCATACAATTATACATGGATGGTTATACATACACCTAACTTTACTAACTACCATGTATATGTATGTGGGTATGGGTGTGTGTGTATGTAGCTATGTGTATCACCACTAATATATATTTATATATGTATGCATAAGGGTTCAAGAGTGTATTAGTAGAGATATTTTGATAAAATATAGAATAAAATCAACTAAAATCAAATAAAAAACCTATAAAATCTGAAAAATCTTATTTATTAAGTATTTTTATTGTTTATTTCTCAGAAAAACCGAAATTTGGGGTTGAAGAAGTGAAAAGACCAAAATACCCCTTGTTTTGCCCATTTTTCAAAAATTACCTAAAAATAGAAATAAAAGTCTAAAAATTCAAAAAGTAATTTTTATAAGTCAAATAAAATCTAAAATATTTATTTAGAATATTATTTTAATTTTTTTGATAATAATTAATTATTTTAAAAATAAGATTTCAAATTAATAACTTAAATACAATGTTTTTAGAAAATTGTTAAAAATTCTCGGAAAATAGGTAAAAATTGAAATTAATTTATTAAATAAATTCTGGGAATTTATAAAGATTAAATGTATAAAAATTTTATAATATTTTATAAAATTTATGTTGTAAAATACTCACTTGTTTACAAATAAAATCATATTTTGAATGATTGGTGCTGCTAAGTTACGATGCTTGATTCCTTGAAGGGTGTAAAGAAGCCCTCAGTGCATCCCTTGGATATACATTTCCACTGCAAAAATCTCAAAGAGTTTACCCTTACAATTTAAACATAGTCCACGCCACAGATTGATGCAGTCCACAACTAGCTTGTCTGTGACATCCCGATTTTTATACATTGAAATTATATATATAGATCTATAATGCCCCAGTACTTCGTATTATTTTCAAAAATTACAACTTATTAATTTATTTAAAAGCTACATATATAAATATATTTACATATTTCAAAAATATAGCTATATATACATGTAATTTTCGAATTTATATATATATATATATATATATATATTATAATAGGTCATGTTTTATCATATATATATACATAGTTATCCAAAAATGTCAAACGTAAGCTGCATTGGGCAGCCTGGAATGCCTTGTGCAAACCCTACGGTGAAGGCGGGCTTGGTGTCCGTAAGTTGGATGATTTGGTTAACAGTTTTTCTGGCAAACTTTGGTGGAAGTTTCGGTTACAAAAGTCTCTCTGGGCCAGGTTTCTAAAGGGACGATATGTCAGGGGTTTTCATCCCATGGAAATTAGCATCAAACCACACGACTCTCCAACTTGGAAACGAATATGCAGGATGAGACATTTAGTCGAACCTAATATTGCATGGCAACTGGGGAGTGGGGAGGCATTTTTTTGGCAGGATCAATGGTTGCTTGATGGCGTTCTCAAGAATCAGATTGAGCAACACAGCTATGGGGGGGCACGGGTTTCTCAATTTTGGCATGCACAAGATTGGGACGTTGACAAGTTGGATGCTATATTGCCCATGAGAATGGTGGAGAAAGTTGTTTACATCCCTATTGATCCTGGGGGTAAAGACAAGATGATTTGGAAGCTTGATTCGAAGGGGCTCTTCACTACAAAATCTATGTGGGAGATGATTCGAGAAAAATCTCAAACCTCGGATCTCTTTTCACACATCTGGTCTTCCTATATCACTCCCAACATTTCAATCTTTATATGGCGTCTTATTAAAGGCTGGGTCCCTGTTGATGAGAGAATGAGGCGAAAAGGATTTCACTTAGCTTCTAAGTGTCAGTGTTGCTGTCAAGAGGAGACGATGCCGCATGTGTTCCTCCGGAGCTTGAAAGCTCAGCTGGTTTGGCAATTCTTTTCTAATATCTTTCATATTGCCTTGGTTGATTCTGATGAGATTGTTCTGGTGCTTAATTTCTGGAGAAACTCAAGAGAAATTCGTGGGGGTTTGAGTGTGAGACTTATTGTTCCTATTCTCATTCTTTGGTACTTATGGGAGGCTCGGAACAATTTGAAATATAGGGGCAAAAGGGTTATCGCTAGTCAGATTGTGTTCAGGATTTGGCGACATATTAGACTCCTTATGGAATCACGTGTCCTGAAATCGCACCTATGGCAAGGCGATGATCATGCGGCAGAGTTGTTCCAAATACAGCAGCGGCCACAGCGTACTGAGGTCCGCATGGTGAGATGGATCAAACCTGAGATTTCGTGGATTAAAATTAACACAGATGGAGCCTATCGGAAGGGAGCTGCTACTGCTGGGGCAGGTGGAATTGCGAGAACACACTTGGGCACTCCACTGTTCGCCTTTTACTCGTACCTTGGGGATTGTAAAAATATATACGCTGAATTATTTGCAGCATATGAAGGACTGAGGCTTGCACAGGCACGCGGGTATCACCGGATTTGGCTAGAGTTGGATGCGCAAGTGGTACTGAGGCTCATCGGTACTGATCAAAGGACATCTTGGGACTTACAACACCTTGTTTGCAAGACTCGCGCGTTAATGCGACATTTGGAGGTGAAAGTTACGCATATATTTCGTGAAGGCAATCAAGTTGCGGATTACCTGGCTAACATGGCGTGTGATTCTCTTACGTCTAGAGTGATTGAACCGACACAACTCCAAGGAAAGCTTCGTGGATTAGTGAGAATGGATATGATTGGTCTTCCGTATCTTCGTCATAAACATTGGTCTTGATTTTGGCTTTTCTCTTGTGTTTTATGCTTTTGGTTGTACTTGTATTGTTCGCCTTGTAATGCTCTCTTTTGATTATCAATAAACAGGGGGATCCCTCTAGTTTTTTCAAAAAAAAAAAAAAAAAAAAAAAAAAGTTATCCAAAAATGTCATTTTCTCCTAATAAATGTTCTTAAATGCTAAGATTATGATAAGATTGGATAAGATTATTATAAGATTGGATAAGGTTAGATAAGATTTGATAAAATTAGATAAGATTATGATAAGATTGGATAAGATTATGATAAGATTGGGTAAGGTTAGATAAGATTTGATAAGATTAAATAAGATTTGATAAGATTAGATAAGATTATGATAAGATTGGATAAGATTATGATAAAATTGGATAAGGTTAGATAAGATTAGATAAAATTTGATAAGATAAGATGAGATTATGATAAGATTGGATAAGATTAGATAAGATTGGATATGATTAGATAAGATTATGATAAGATTTGGATAAGATAATAATAATTAAAAAATGACTTAAAGTATATAATAATCCTATTTCTTGCAACAATTGTTATAAATAGGGGAGCTTGGCACCCCATTTTCATCCCACAACACACTAAATCCCGCCTAAGACACACCCACCCACACTAACCTTGCTCTCAACATACAAAACACTCCATATTTATAGAATATCTCCTACCCATATATATATACACATAAACCCTTCGTTTTTCATACACATACACATATTAGCCCGCTATACATCTCCTTAGTTCCATAAAACACTCTTGAAAAGGTATTACCAAGTTGACATGGTCCACCAAATTCATAAACTTGGTGAGACAATAAGCTCTTAAGGTGAGTGCCTTTTACATTCCTTGCTGGGGCAATGAATTATATGCTATAAATATTATTATTTGTATAGCCTACCCTGTCATATTTATGTTATCCAATCTTTCTAAAATTATATCTTGCTCCTCGCGTTTCAACAAAATACTTCTCCAAATTGTAAGTCAAGTTATATCTAAAAATATTGCATTTCTGATATTGTCAATTGCAATTATATCTGTCCAAAAATGATTTTTTGACACCTTTGGGATATCATATTTTAATTATGTTTTTATGTATCCCGGGTGTAAAAACAAGTTATTGCTTTATCAACAGTTTGTGAGCTATATCTCTTTTGTTATATCTGTTTACCCTTGGGGACGCCCTTGGGAAGTTTGGGCCCAGGTACTTATAAGAGGAAATTTATCGGGCGGAACGGACCGTCGATGGAACCTTTTATATGATACCATTCCGTGAAACCAATTTCTACATACAGCCGGAGGATGACTGTAGTAGAGATTGGAGCGATGTATTGCACGGACGCGTGATACATCTCCGTCCAGTTTAATGTCGAGGTCGCTCCTTGACGAGGGAGGCATAAGGGTTTTTGTTATGTTTATCCGTTTTGGGTAGTCATAAGGTTGGAGATTTTGTTCATGGCTCACTATCCGTCTTGTTCAGTTTGTATGTACGCTCTTCATTCTACAATGCACTTTTCCGTGATTCATTACTTTATTGATTTTATGGCTCTTATTTTCTGCATATATACTTATCTATATTTGGCCTCACTAAGTCATTTGGACTTAACCCCTTGTTTCTTTCTGTTCATTGCCTCAGTTTCAGGAAATTAGATTGAGGGAACTCGGTTAAGGCGGTCGGTGTGTCACAAGTCATTAGTATATAGTCCTTTATTCTGTATTAAAGATTCGCTAGTTAAATGGAAAACAGAAGCTCGCTATTTAAAGTGTTGTACTTTGATAGATTATTACCATTTAATTCTATGTATGTCAATTGCGTGTTTATTTTATCGCAAATTTGTTATTGGGTAAAATAAGTATGCAAGTATCGGATACCACTCGAAAAAAAAAAAAAAAAGCACTCAGCAAGACCGTTGAGTGAGCCCTAATCGTATAGGAAGATCCTAGCGAGGGGGATGTCACATTGTCCTTCCACGACTTACATTAGTGATTTCGATCATGCTTGCAGTGCGTCATGTGCTATAGAAGTGGTTTAGGAACTCCCTCTCCATTTGATCCCAACCATTGATGGACTCAGGCTCTAAAATGACCCCGGTATTCCATCTTTAGCAGCGTGATGGTACATAAATAGCAAACATGATATTGGAAAACATAATGTCGCAAGGGTACATCAAGTGAAAAATTGCCGGATATAAATGTTTTGGTTTGTAAAACACGTAAGACCGAAATTCGCAAAAACAACATATACATAGCTGAAACTAGTAGCTCTCTTTCTAATAGAAGGCTTTAAATTGCACCTCCTCCTTGACCTCATTAAAGCTAGCCTCGGGTTTATCTAAAACATGTTATATGCACACCATCAACATATAGTTGAGTAGAAACATTACCTAACCACATAACGTGTTCGTGTGTGATTTGCAAATAAACACATATTTTCACTTTGCGCATAAACACATAGCTTTCATTTCAAACCTTTCCCGTCACCTAACAGTGACCCTTATGACTACCCAGGCCAACATATACAATCAGCACATTACTCCCACTTGTCTTATCCTCCAATGGTTGTACCCCGAGTGTTGCGCCAAATTTTCCTACAACCCACTCTCTTATATAAATCACTCCGTCTACATAAGGGGGGATTAGGAGATAGAGGGAGTGAGAACTCTTACAGCCTGTTACCCCATTGGTATGTTCCGGTGGAAGTCACCCAACCATTCCAATATATTTTGGGCCCGTTTCACATAATCACAATTTGTTCGCATAGAACATAATCTTGGAAGTCTTGCTTCCGTATTTCAACATAGGGAAAAATATCATTAAGGTAGATAATAGAAGATAATATCTCATAAATTCATTTATTATATATATATATATGTATATATAAATTTATACATTTATAAAATATAAGATTTAGACTAAAATATGAATAAAACATAGGGGTATAACTATATTGATGCGGTCATAATTCGTCCCACATCGAGTGGAGACGAGGCGCTTGAGCTCCTTATAAGGGCCAGGTCCTCTCCCACTTAGTGAGGCGCCTTTTAAGGGCAAATACCTCACGGGTGAGGCCACTGGGTGGAGATCGGATATGGGTGCATCATATATATATATATATATATATGTCTAACACACACACACATATATGATTTTGACTAAAATATAATTCTAACACATATATACATATATATACTTTGACAAAATATAATTAACATAAATATATATATACACATAATACATATCCGTATATATATTTTAGTTAAAATATAGTAAGCTACAAATACATGGATTCATACATACATGTACGTATAACATATATATACACTGTACGTGTATATATATATGTATAAATAGTTATGGTTTAATTATATGTTTAATCTAATTACATAATTAAAAGCGTCATCTAACTACATATATATATATATATAAGTACATATGTTGCATTAGGGAAGATCTTCCTGCAAAAATATCATAAAATATGTTAAAATCTAGAGTTTGTAATTTTCTTTATCTAAAAATCCAAAAATCAGGTTCATAATTCATTAAATTTCAAAAGTTATACATATAATTTCAGGAAATATATTATTGTACTTATAAAATTCGAAAATTATAATTTTATTAAGAATGTATAATTTATTTTGCGCAAAATTCAAAAATTGAGTAAATTAAATTCTAATTTCAAAAAATATTTATATATTTCCAAGAAATAATAGTCTAGGATATTTAATTATTAATTACTAAAGAATAAATTATATTTTTGGGAAATATAATTTTGTTGAGAAGGTAAATTTCTAAATTCTTATAAATAAGAAAATAATTAGGAAATTTAATGATTTGAGGAAAATTATTTTCCTATACTTATTTATATTTATAGGTAGAGAGGAGAGATAGCAATATATAAAACTATATTTTGATGGAAAAGATTAATACACATTTCTTAATTACAATATTAAGAGTGAAAAGCTCCAAGTATTCTTCCTTTTTACCACATATTTCATGAAAATGACATAAAATAGGTAATTAAAATAATGGAAGACAATTTAACTAATTATATGCAATAATATATATATATATATATATATATATATATTCGGTTTTATATATGTATATATATTCATAAAATTATTTTAGAAATGTGAAGTAAATAATTAAATCTAGTAAATGTGTATTTTCTAAGTCAAAAATAAGAGAAAATTAAAATTAAATTTCACAATTTGGAAACAACAATACTAATAATAAAATAACACCAATATATTAGATTTGTGGTGAAAATTAAGAGATAATGATTTTTCGGAAAAAAAAAACTTAATGAGAAATTTGTAGATTTAAATTTCACCAATAACAAGTCATATTTTTATAAAATGCATGTAATGCAATGCACATTTATTTACAATAAAAGAAATCCTCATAACATACTAATAATACTTTTTAAAATAATGGGTTTTACCGAGTCATCACATCCTCCCCTCCTTAGGAAATTTCGTCCTCGAAATTGTGTCTTACACCTAATCGAACAACTGCGGGTATTTCTCTTGCATCTCCTCTAGCCATTCCCATGTACTCTTTTCGATCCCGTGATACTTCCATATAACAAGTATCAACGGAATCGTCTTATTTCTTAACGTGTGCTATGACGACCCCGAAATCCCTTTATTATTATTATTAGTCTTATGGCTATTATTAGATTAATACTATCATTATTGGCTACATACATGCATACATTTTTAATTACAACGTATAAGGTACATTACATAAGGGTACATCAACAAAAGAGAGTCTCGACTTGCTAGTTTACTATTGATACATAACAAAAGCAAAAACCCAAAACAGGTACGCAGCGGAAAATCCTACATCCTTCTTCCTAATAAAATGCTTCAAAAGGTTCCTCCTCCTCACCATCATAAACGCTATCTTCGGAAGCATCTAAAATATAATATAACATGGAATCAACATACGTTGAGTAGAAACACTTCTTTATACACATAAGGTGCTCGGGTGTCAAGTGCACATTAGTTACACATAGCACATATATAATTTCACACTTTCTACCTTTCGTCACCTGACAGTGACCCTTATAACTACCCAGGCCGAAATAACAACAAGCACATTTCTCCCGCCAGCCTTATCCTCCAATGGTCGTATCCCGGGCATACGCCTTAGTATTGTTCTACGACCCTCTCTCTTGAGTAGATCCCTCCGTCTACCCAAGGGAGGGATTAGGAGATGGAAGGGTGGTGAACTCTCCCGGCTACTCAATAGTATGTCCCGGTGGAACACCCCCCAGACCATTCCAGCACATATGGGCCCATTCACACAACTGCAATTTGTTCACATATGCACATCATCATAGTTTAGCAAAGTAAGCTCCACACGTATAAATGAAAGCTTTATGTTTGCTTATTAAGCATATGTAAATAGATAGTAGCAAAATATGTAAATAGATAAAATATAAATATAAATATATAAACATAACTAGTATAAATATATAAATATAAAGACTAAAATATAACTAGTATAAATATACTTAAATATATATATAGATTAAAAGATAACTAATATAAATATATAAAATATATAAAATCTGATATAGATAAGTTTATATATATAAAGATGATAGAAAAATATATAAACTATATAAAGTGTGATATAGATATAAGATGATTGAAATTATCTACATATATATATAAACTAATAAAATGAATATAATTATATATATACTTATACGTACCATAAATGAATATAATTATATATATACTTATACGTACCATATATATATATATATATAGATTAAAGTAGTCTTACTAAGTATTACTAAGTATATAATTAGTCTATAATAAGTAGACATATATATATACGTACATAACTATATATAGATATATATACCTAATATAATATGAATTAGCTAAATGAATAGATAACAATACTTTAAATATTTATATATATATATACGTACATATATATATATATATATATTTATATAATCATCAAAGTAGGCATAAAACTATACAATAAAGTATAATAAATAGATATATGGAGCTTTCTTCACAATTACTTTTAAGACAACATAGGATATTCCCCTACTAGCTCATTTAAAGAATCATGGTCTCATACTACCTCATATAAAGCATAGAACTCACATAATAATCCAAATAAAACATAAGGATGCCATGTTATTGTAAAAAGGCACAATAATCACATAGTTTTCCAAGAAAGCATAGTAAGCACATAGAACTCCAAATAAGCATACTAATCACATAAGATCTTCAAGATCATGCTCATAATACTATCCATCCTTCAACTTCCTCCCAACAAGAGTTAAACATGATAAAATGAACTATAAAGTAACATGAAGCTAGCAACATAACTAAAACCCTCAACTTGGAGGTATGTTTGGCAAAAGCTCTCACTCTAGGCCATTCAAGCTTGTTCTTTTACATTGCTTGGGCACAAGAGTATGGAAGCTTGCCTAATCTCCTCAAGAAGAAGAAGAAAAACCCTCTACTTAAGGTATAAAGAAGAGTTCCTACCTTTGTTCTTCAAAGTGTGTAGTAATTTGGAGGAAGTGAAGTGTTTGGAGGAAAAATGAAAGAGAGTGTAAGAGCAAGAGAGAGTGCACGGTTTTGGGCTGGAAAAATGGCTGAAAAATGAGGATTTTGGTATATATGGTCTTGTGTAATTATCTTCCATGTATTAGACACAAATATCCAATTATTAAATTCAACTAAATACCTATTCCATACATTATACATGGCTATATATGCTTACACCTATTCTTACTAAATACCATGTATATATATGTGGGTATGTGTGTGTGTGTATATGTAGCCATATACATCACCACTAATATATAGTTATTTATGTATATGAGGTTCAAGAGTATGTATTAGTAAAGATATTTTGATAAAATATAAAATAAAATCAACTAAAATCAAACAAAAACCTATATAATCTGAAACTCTTATTTATTAAGTATTTTATTGCTTATTTCTCAGGAAAAAACGAAATTTGGGGTTGGAGAGGTGAAAAGACCAAAATACCCCTTGTTTTGCCAATTTTTCAAAAATTGCCCAAAAATAGAAATAAAATTGTAAAAATTCGAAAATTAATTTTTATAAGTCAAATAAAACCTAGAATATTTATTTGTATTATTATTTTAATTTTTGGATAATAATTAAGCATTTTAAAAATTAGATTTCAAATTAATAACTTAAATACAATGTTTTCCGAAAATTACTAAAATGCTTGGAAAAATAGGTAAAAGTTGAAAATAATCTATTAAAAATTTCTGGAAGTTTAGAAGGATCAAATGCATAAAATTTTAAAAAAATATTTGGAATTTATAATATTTTATAAATATTTAGGTAGTAAAATGCTCACTAGTTCACAAAAAAAAAATCATAGTTGAAAAAAATAATCTCTAGAAATCAATAACTCACAAAATAATCCTATAAATTTTGTATAATATAAAATAGGTAAATAAGGGATTTACCGGGTCGTTACATGTGCTCCTAGAAATCTAAGATTGTAACTGGTTCTTCAATATAAGTTAGGTCTTTGCCAACATCAAGGGATTCATGGTTCATGACATGAGATGGATCAAGTTGATATTTCTTAAGCGTAGAGACATGAAATGCATCATGTACTTCTACTAAGGCTGGAGGCAATGCTAATTTGTAAGTAACTTTTCCCCCTTTCGCTAGTATTTCAAAAGGTCCAACATAGTGGGGCTTAGCTTTCCTTTCCTTCCGAACCTTACTATTCATTTCCTTGGTGAAACCTTCAAGAATACAAAGTCACCTTCTTCGAATTCCAAGTCTTTTCTATTGTTATCGGCATAACTCTTCTGACGACTCTGTGTTGTCTCCATTCATTTCTTAATTACCTTAATAACTTCAGAAGTTTACTTTCACCTACTCGCTCCAACATACAGGCGATCTACACCTACGTCCGTAAAGAGCTTCGAATGGTGTCATTCCTATCGTGGTCTGGTAACTATTATTGGAAGCAAATTCTGCAAGAGCTAGGTGTCAATCCCAACTTCCACCAAAATCTAAGGTACAAGTCCTAAGCATATCTTCTAGAATTTGGATAACTCTTTTAGTCTGTCCATCAGTTTGTGGGTGAAGAGAAAGACTAACATTTAAATTAATTATGGGCCCATCAAACATAATTAAAGTGTGACCGGGCTTCTACACATGAAAGGCCCATACTCAATATAATATTTCTATTAGCCCATTAAATTTATTTCTTAATGGATCACATAATTGGGCTCCTATTAATGAGATAGCAGACCATATACAAATAAATTAATATTTGAGACCACCAAATTAGAGAAAAATCCAACAATCTCCCACTTGGTCCACATATGCTTTCGAAAATTGTACATCGCTGAAACCTTAGTGCACGAAAATTTTAGGCCATCACAACCTCAAAATATCCCAAAACAATCTGGTCTATTAATAGCGCTAATATAGGATCAAAGCGGCTTTCGTCACTTAACTCATAATGAAACCGAACAATGATCACAATACTAGCAAAATTAATAACATAGATCAAGTATGGATGTGTAGCATGAAAATTACATGTAATATGATCTCAATCATGTGTATTTCCAACTAGTCCTACCTCATGACTCAAAGAGTCCCTTAAAACATTCCAATCTTTATGCAAAACCGCAGTGGAAAGTCAATATCCTTATTTCTGAGTACTCAATCAATTATGAAACCTTAATCTGCACAAAACATAACCATAAAACATCACAATGAGCATGAAATTAGGTAGCAAACTCCTACTAACATGGCGTACTGTAGATCCTTATGATACCCATTAAGCTACACAACCATGTAGTACTTTAAGTGGTGATTCCTTGGAGAGCTTTAAACTATTGAGTTTCTATAATATGCTCTATTGACACTTGAATACTCTAAACTCATTTATTAACAACCAGAAACTTAATGTCTATATATTAGACTTTCCCAACATCTAGTTGTTATTCGAATATAGCTTAGAGGCCTTATTATCACAAATGGTCCTTTATGGTGTCAACACCATTGACTAGTTGCAATCTAGCAATAAAAATCAAAGCTATATTCCTTAATTGGATGTCTCATAGCAGATTTATGCATTCAGCCTTCATAGTTGAGAAAGCTATTAATGTTTAATATTTTTCAAAATAGCTCCTCCAACTATTGTGAACACATAACGTAATGTGGATCTCTTGCTATCTGGGCATCCGATAAAAGGCTGAATCGGAATACCACATGATCTTTCATTGGTTTTATTTCCAATAAGTAAGCATGTAGTTTTAATTTCTTTATAGATATCTCAACCCATCACTTTAATGATCCACTTTTGGGTTCCCAAAATATTTGCCCTACATCCCTACTATGTATGCTAAACCCGATGCATTCATACTCGTGCATATATGAAATTATAGTAAATTGAACTTTATCACCCTTTGCTAGGGGTGTCCCCTGGTGAACAATTTTGCATGCCAAAATAGCTAAGCACCTATGAGTATTCCTTTATGCGATAGGCCTATATTATTGCTTGCGAGTAGATTATCATCTACACACAACACCAGGAGGGTAAATTTGCTCCCACTTACCTTGGGATATATGTACTGATTAAGAGTGTTTTTCTTAAACCAAAAGAGGTTATCCCCCCATCAGATTTCCAGTATCATGGATGAAAGGCCTAATTTGAATCATTCATGGAATTCTTCAATTTACATTAGGTGCTTTAGTCTTTGGACTCAAAGTTCTCCGGTTGCACCATATATATTGTTTCTTCAATGTCTCCATTGATAAATATTATCTTTATTTCCAGTTGATATAGCTCTAGATCATAATGAGCCACAAGTGTCATAACAATTTTAAAAGAGTCTTTTATCTGAACCTGCTTGAAAGGCTCTTTAAAATCAATGTCTTCCTTATGAGTAAATCCATTGGATGTTTTACATCTTTCGATGTTAGCACTTGAATTCTGTTTGGTTTTGTAATTATATTTATAACCAATAGATTTCATCCCCTATGATAACTCGACAAGATCCCAAATGCCATTGCCCCTCATGGATTTCATTTCATCATTCATGGCTTTGATCTATGCATCAGAATTCAAACAAGATTTGGTTTGACTAAAAGTGTAAGACCATCTTGTAATCCCATATCAAACTCGTGTTTATGGAGATAAATGATGCAGTCTTTCGAAATTATTTTTTCTCCTTTTTCTCATCAGCTCCAGTAGATGATAATTCCCTATTTGATTAGTGGGCATTTCAAATATAGTTATGTTTTATGTAATATCCCAATTTACAAGCTGAAGAGTACTAGGAAAAACTATCCAATCCCTTTTAGTTGTAACTGTAGTAGGAATGCTAACACATTCCTCTTCAAATACGACCTTCCTATTTTGATTTATCCCACTATAGCCAACAATCTCTATGTATTTGGTGTTTTATATTTCGAAAAAGGACATATGTAAGGGATCATATGACTTAATGTCCCTCAATTTTGAGTAACCTATAAAGTAGTAACTATTGTTCTTTAGTTCAGTTTATTCTTACGTAGGCTTCTGGGGCCTAACCTCAGCTGGACATCCCTAGACATGCAAGTATTTAATACTATACTTCTTGTCCATCCACAATGTGTATGGGGTTTTAGTTACCATTTTGCTTAGAACTCCCCTTATTGTATTATCTGTAGACTTTAGTGTTGCACCTAAAAGTTATTTCCAAAATTATGACTACTGAGTAATCAAGTACAAATAACCACATATAAGTAATCACCAACAAAGTTGATATCAATTGTTATCCATTCTATGATGCCATAGGGAATGGTCTACAAATTCTATATGCGTCAACTCTAGAGATTCTTTAATTCTATTTTCACTTGTTTTCCTTATATATATATATATATATATATATTCTTCATACATTATATACAGATTTTTCAAGTCTCTAAGAATAAGAAAATCAAGAATTTCCTTTGACATAAGCATATTTATTCTCTATTTAGAGAAATTACCTAATTAATTTTGTTGTCACACAAATGAATTCTTATTGTCTAATTTGGCTTTAGTACCATAAGCTCTTGTGGTCGGTGAATACTTCAAAAGATCTTCCGTATAAGTAGTGTTGCCATTTCTTAAGGGCAAACACTATGGCAGCAAGTTCTAGGTCGTGTGTCGGATAATTCTCCTCATAAGAATTTTTTTTCGGGAGGCATAGGTTATGAATTTTCCGCTTTGCATAAGTACACGACCAAGCCCTTCCTTAGACACATTTGCATATATTACAAATCTATTGCTTCCAGTTGGCGGGGTTAATATGGGTGCGATAACTAGTCCATTCTTTAATTCTTGAACACTTGCTTCACAATTTTGAACCCAAAAGAATTTTACCTTAGATTGAAGTAACCTTGTGAAGGAGTGAGTGATTTTCAAAAAGTTTTAAATAAACCATCGATAGCATCCAACAAGTCCTAGGAAGCTTCGCACTTCGGTAACATTGGAGGGCTGCTTCCATTCCATTATTGCCTTTACTTTTCTGGATCTACTGAAACTCCTTCTTGTGATATAATGTGCCCAAGAAAGTCTACTTATTTTGACCAAAATTTGCACTTACTAAATTTCGTATAAAATTTTCTTTCTCTTAAGGTTCGTAAAACTATCCTTAAATGTCCCTTGTGCTCTTCTTTGGACTTAGAGAATACTAAAATGTCATCTATGAAGATCACAACAAACCGATCCAAATAGGGTTGGAATATCCGATTTATTAAGTCCATAAAAGTAGCAGGTGTATTGGTTAATCCAAAGGGCATAACTACGAATTCGTGATGTCTATAACGACTATTGAGGGATGTTTTGGCTAAGTCTTCTTCCCGTACTCGAGCTTGGTAGTATCCCGATTTTAGGTCCAATTTGGAGTGTATGGACGCTCCATGCAATTGGTCAAACAATTCATCAATATTGGGTAACAGGTATTTGTTCTTGATGGTGACTTGATTTAGGGATCGATAGTCACTGTAAAGCTACAAGGTTCCATCCTTCTTTTTAACAAATAGAACAGGGGCTCCCCAGGTGAAGAACTGGGCCGAATAAATCCTTTATCAAGCAATTCTTGTCATTGGGTCTTAAGTTCTTTTCATTCAGCAGAAACTATCCTATAAGGGGTTTTGGAAATAGGTGTTGTTTCTAGTAGCAATTCTATTATGAAATGAATTTTCCTATGTGGAGTTAAACCTAGTAGATCATCGGGAAAAATGGCTATGAATTCTTTCACTATAGGGACATCCTCTATTTTCTTTCAATATGTATGCTAAAAATGCATCATTTTCTTTTTTGAGTAATCGATGGGCTTTCATGGCAGAGATAATCGGTACGGAAAGAGAAAATTTATTACCTATTATCTCAACTATGGGTTGGTCAGGCACACATAAACACACTATTTTATTATGGTAGTCTATTTGGGCATAATGGAATGCTAACCAATCCATTCCTAACATAACATTGAAATCATTTATGGGCAGTAAAAAAAATTAGCCTTTGTTGATTTTTCACCTACTAGTAACACACAATTCATGTAAATTAAATCTACTTTCCATGAAGTCCCCATGGGCGTATTTTCTTCTAACTCATATGGTAAGACTTCAGGTTGAACCATTAAATTATAAAAGAAGTTAAGCAGTATGTAAGAATGCGTTGAACCGGGTCTATCAAAACTTTAGCTAGATGTCGACAAATCAAGAGGGTACCTTCCACCACCGTGGGTTCAAAGGTTTTCTCCTGATTTATGGCAAATACCTTTTCTTGCATCCGAGGTTTACCCCCATGATTCGTGGTCTCATTAGCCACCTGTTCCTAAGGAGGAACTTGTGAAGTTTTCACTTGCGGACAGTCTTTGAAGAAATGTACGCTACTTCGGCACCAGATGCATCTCCTTGTCTTAGCCGAACATCGGCTTTCAGTGTGGTTTAGTTTACCACAGTATGTGCATGAAATGTTTGATTGGGATGGGGAACCATTAAAATTCATATGGGGACTCGATAGGTTAGTCCTAGTGACTTTATTACCCCCTCCGAATTTCCTTCCAGCTTAGCTTCCTGAGTGTAATGGTCTTACAAATTATCCACGTTCGACTTTCAATTGTTCCATTGTACTCTCTACTTTTAGGGCAGTTTCCACTACCGCGGTGTATGTCTGTACCTGTACCCGCGCTAGTTTGTCTTGTATTTCTAATCTCAAACTACCAACAAATTTACAAATTTTTGTCTCCTCATTCTCAACGAAGTAAGGGGCGAACCTAGCCAGTCTTGTGAACATAGCCTCATATCGAGCCACACTTAACTCCTGTTGTTCTAAATTTAGAAAATCCCTCTCCCGCTTTTCTTGTACTACCCGGGGGATATACTGCTTATTAAATTGTCTAACAAAATTTGCCACGTACGAGGAGTGCGTGTTTCATCCCATCTCTCATTAACTCACCTCCACCAGTATCTCGCACCCTCCTCTAACCAGAAAGAAGCTAAAGTGACTTTTTTCTCCTCGCCACAATTTATGACCTCAAAAATTTTCTCCATGGCCTCTAACTAATTAGTAGCCCTAACATCATCCGGCTCTCCCTTAAAGCTCGGAGGGCCTAACTTAAGGAAATTAGCAATTGCGTCGTTGGTGATCTCCTTATGGTTATTATTATTATTTTGATTTTCGACTATAGCCGTTAGTTGCCCGTCCGGATTCGCATTATTTCCTCTCGTTCGTTTATTTTCCATCTGCATCATAAGAAAATCATCTTAGTAACATGAACATGCCCTTTTATTTCCATAAACATAAGGGCAACAAAATATATGCATTGAGAAGGTAAGAGTACTCAAGCAAAAACATGCAACATACTAACTATTTTCAAGCACCGGTTATACTATCATAACTAGGCAAAATATATTACGGTGCTTCTATTTCACAAAACTAAAACATCTCCAAAGCTAATCAAGCTCGTAAGGTGCAATTCTAGTACCATCCCCGGGATTTACAACCACAATTTTTGGGGCTGGTTTTGGGACCAAATTTTCTTCGACAACTCCTACGAGATCCTTACTCATCACATAAAAGGTTTCAAGAATACTTTGATAGAGTTGGTAAGTCTGATATATGGTGTTTTGGGCACCTTCCAAACTCAGTCTCATATGGTAAAGTTCTTCTTGGAGTTTTTCATTGGCTTCACGGAGTGATGTTATTTCAATCAAAAGATCTTTTATTGAAGATGGGGCACACGGATAGAGGAAATTCTAGCTCCGCATTAGTACCGTGGTCTACGGTTGGAAGACTAACAGAAATGGGCCATTTTCCTACACTACAAGTTCAAAGGTTAAGCAATTCATAATCAAGATTCACTTTTTCAAAAACCGCACCTTGATACCACCTGTGACAACCTGAAACTTCTAGCCAATTATGGAAACATACTACCAATGATTTTATTAAGGAAAGATTGAAATAAACATATAAGTTACTTACTACATAACATGTTTAATATACATGTTTATTGCTACCAAAATCCGACTACTACATAACTAGTCAAAAGCTAACCCAACTAGCCAAAAGCTTCAAACCGTTTCTCTCCGTCCTCCTTGTTTGTAACGTCCGCCTCAAACCCAGCTAAGACATTATATAAGTCAACGTCAACATGCATGTTGAGTAGAAATTTTGCATAATAACATGAGGTGCTCCATTTAAGTTATTTTGGCTTTTTATTGTGTAGAAACCAGTTCATAGAGTTATTTTGGCTTTTTATTGTGTAGAAACCAGTTCATAGAGTTATTTTGGCTTTTTATTGTGTGAATTTTAGCTCCATTTAAGTTAAATTGCTGGTTTTTGGTCAAGGAAATGTTATTTAGCTTGCCTAACTGTTGTTTTCTTTGGTAGGATGAGTTTTGGAGACAAAACAATTGAAAAATGGGCAAACAAACAATGAGCCAGCTGCCTAGGCGTAATAATGTCCCGCCTGGACGGAACTGAAGAAAATACGAACCAAATTCCAGTGAGCTAGCCGCCTAGGCGGCAAAATATCCCGCCTAGGCGGGGGTACATATTTGGAAACTAAGTTTTTCGGGTTTCTGGGCGTTTTTCCTACCTTAAAAAAGGAGAAGAGGGGCAGAAAAGAAGGCGGCGAAAAACAGGGGAGACCTGGAGAAAAACCCTAGAGAGCAGAGAAGAGAATTGAGGAGCGGGAGGAGTCTTGAAGGAGAAGATTCGCGCCAACAACCGAGTTTTTCTTCCTTTAATCTCTTCTTGTTATTCATGTCTACTTCATTTATAGTTTTCGCCATGGATTCTGTGTGTATGTCGAACTAAACTCTTTTCTAGGTCTTTAATGGAACCTTGTATGGATTTTTATTGAATCTCTATGAATCTCTATTAAGTACTTTGCATATCGATTGTTTTGTTTTTGTCTTAATGCGTTCTAGTGATTGGCCACCATTAGAATTGATTTGTTAACCTTGATTGAGCTCGAGAGAGGACTTCATGGTTTAGAACTGAACAAAGCAACCTAAGTTTATATTCTTTGGGAATATAATTCGTAGGAAGGACGAGAGTACCAACCTACCTTAGTTAGTCACTCAAAATTGGTTCTTAATGCTATTATCTAGGTTCAATTCTCTTAGAGATATAGAGGATTAATCTAGTTAATAAGGTTTATACTATATCGAGAGAGTAGTTTAGATAAAATAGAATTTCGGATTATTGAGCATGCTGTGTTACTTGATAGAGAGGATTACGAGAATAGCTTAAAAGACATACAAGAGGAAGTTAAAGACCTAGGTTATTTTCTCTTGGTATTTCCCAGTTTATTACTTTCGTATCTTGTTTTACTTGTTCTCAATTTCACAATTCTCTCAATTTTACTTTCAATTGCTCGAATTAAGAAGTCACAAATTGTGTGAAGAAGATTAGAAAATTGCTTAGGAATTATTCCTCGTGGGATCGATATTTTTATACTACTTGTGCGATACGTACACTTGCGTGTGCTCGTTACAAACGCAACACCCGGCCGAACTAAACCACATTGACCCCTATCACTTTCGGGCCCGTATACACATAATTTTTCACGTATTTCACATAATTCCAACATAATTTACACAATTCCAGCATAGTCCACGTAATTTCAACATATTTCACAAAAGTCCAGCATAGTTTCCAGCATGTTACCAAAATTCCAGTCACAAATTCCAGCATGTTGACAACTTCCAGCATAAATTCCAGCATGTTCTCATGTTTTTCACAAAATTTCAGCATGACCTCTTTTCATAAAACACACTAAAACATATTGGTAATTACTAATTGAACATGCTTTCTTATTTGTTTTATGAATATAAAGCGTACTATGATCATATTGCACAACTTCATTTAAAACATGCTTGCTATCATTTTGTAGAATCCTAATAGAGCATAATGAAACATAATACAAGCTAACTCATGTACTTAGAGGTATTCCTACCTTCCTAAACATAAAAGCTCATAATTATACTTATGCATACAACTAAATCAATATATATACTACTAGAGCTACGATAGTAACTAACTTGTAGTTACACCTTTTGTTCTAGGACGAAAGAATGAACATAAATGCTAACTCACGTACTAGGCAAAATTCCTACATTTGCTAAATTTTTCTCTTTTCTTTCTTTCTATTTTTTTTGAAGTGGTGTAATTGGGAAGTGGAGTGAAGAACTTGTAGTGAAATGATCAAAACAAGAGAAAGAGTGGGGGCAAGTGTGTGTCGTGTGCTATAAGTGTGTGTGTGCAGTGTTCTTGTGTTTTGTAGTATAATACATACTTATAATTAGTAATAGGTAGAAATAGGATTATAATATAATTAAGTCCTTGTCTAATGATCACATCATCTACAGCTCAATGTCCATGTATTGAGTCTAATTAGTTTAAGTGTATATCTAGGTTAATATGAGCCAAACATGTATATACTAGTTTAGAAGACTTTTTATATGTGTATTTATAGATTGAATCTTGAAGAATTGGAGGGCAAGAAACAATATATACCAAATATTAATATATATATATATATACATACATATAGGCACAAAAAACCATCCCCCCTCCTCTTTCTATATAAATGTAGGATATTTTCTTGCATATTGTGTAATTATTCAATTTATGGAAGAAACAATACCTAAAGGAAGAAAGATACAATTTTATACACATTTATTTAGGGATTTTTGAAAATACATATATATATATATATATATGATGAAAAATATATTTGATGGATAGATATATAGTCTTATGGCCTAGTATTTAAAATAATAATTATTTAAAAAAATTATGATAATATGAAAATGACATATTTTTGTGAAAAGGACATTTTCAACAGTTTTATGAAAAAAGACTATAACCCTATGTATATATATGTATAACCGCATATATGTATATTTATATACACATATATATTTTCTTGAAATTTATGCATTCTATGATTGATAAATAAGGTAGAAAATAATTCTATTAATTATGCATGTTGTGAATAAAATTAAACATATATTGCAAAATATTTATTGCAAAAAAAAAGCCACACAATACACACAGGTTATTCACATAAACATGAAATAATACACGCTTAAGCATCAAATAATCTATAGAAAATGCAAGAGAAAATTAGGTCCTTACACAAAGTAAATCAACAATATAAATCATGCACAAGTGTGAATAATAAATATATCAAATACATTTTATGAAAGTGGGCCCATCTCAATATACCTAGCACAACATTGTTATTTAGCCTTTTGACATAAATAACAACTTGTAAGTGGTACTATTGTCTATAATTCATGAACATTGGTAGTTTCCTAAGATACCCAACACGACATTGTTACTTAGTCTTTGGACAAAAATAACAACTCGTAATGGTACCACATAATCTATAAATATTTCATAATTAGAAAATAGCCTAGTAGTATACCTTTCTTTGACCGACAAATTGCCAGCATGTTAACCAAGATAATTTTAATATTTGTGACTATCCTTTGTTTGGCCAAAATAGTCTTCTTTTGGCCTGATTATCTCACCTAGACAAAATAACAAAAAAATCATATATTCATGAATCAACCATCTGGCCAAAATAATATTCCTTTGGGCCGATTATTTCGCATTGATGAAACTAATAGGACAACATACATATTTATGAATATCATATCTAGCCAAAATAATCTTCATTTGAGTCGATTATTTCACATAAATAAAAGAGTATAAATAACATATTCATAAATATTAACCATCAGGCCAAAATAATCTTCATTTGGGCCGATTATTTCGCATATATGAAAACATGCCTAATTTTTTTTGAAAGCAAAAAATTTTACTTAATAGAGGTTGCTTTGGCAACATAATAGTTCAATCTATATAATTTCAAAATAGGCATAACATGACTAAGTCCCAAATTTATGCTTAAAAAAGACCTTAGATATATAAATCTAAATACACAAATTGTATTGTAATAACAACATGGTGAAGTGGTGCATATACTATAATGCCAAATTGAACGCCTAGGTACAAACCCTATCCCAAGCAATCCTTTTTTATTTATTTAACATTTGAACTTAAACTGTACGTGGTGTTGGTATATTAAGACACGAGTAATTAGAGATGGCTCTTTTCGTCCGGGTTTCAACCTATATGTTGTTCTTGTTCAAATTCCACAAGCACCGCTTATCACCACATATAATTTGTATAAAGCTATAGAGACTTTTATAACATAACAGCAGTAGGTCTAGCAGTCGAGCACTCTTCTCCCGCATTGCTGATACGTGATTCGAATCTTGCTGAGCACTCTAAAACCCACATTGTTTTTTCTGTTTGCCTGATGTCCGTTTGGTCTAAAGTGCAAATAATACCAACAAACGCAACAAACACGCAAAATACATGAATGGCCCAGCTGTCTCGAATGCGTCGCCCTAACTCATGGTCTCCCTTTCGAACCCTATTGCTCACATATAATTAGGTTTCTTTTTTCAATCAAACGACTTGATACAGAAAACAGGATAAATCATCCAAAACTTTATGGATAGATTTTAATACCCAAGACCATATAATGAAATCAAACAAGATTTATGAATACCAACATACATCCACAATAAATATCCAACGTAAATATATATATTGTAAATTAACTAAAACATGCTCAAAAACATCAAATCAGAACCGGATAAATCAAAATAAAACATACTTGATTATTTATCTAGTCCTACTTTGATACCACTTGATGAAAAATTTAAGAAGTATGGATTCGAAAACACAATAATCCATAATACTAAAACAAAAATATGATTCCTATATTAATCACAGGACCACTAGTAAATAATCAAATAATGCTTTAACTATAATCACTAAACTTGATCCATTAGATATGCGGAAGAGAAGTGGATCCAGGGTTAGTAATCTTCTAAGCCAAGGACAAACGGTGTAACTTTTTTGTATTCTCTCTCTTAGATGGGGTAGAAAGAAAAACATCACCATATTCTGGCTTATGGACTATACCCTAATATACCTGATGTATCAAACTTTAATTATGGGCCCAACGAACATAAGTAAAGTGTGACCGGACATCTACACATAAAAGACCCATACTCAATATAATATTTATATTAGCCCATTAAATTTATTTCTGAATGGATCACATAATTGGGCTCCTTTTAATGAGATAGCAGACCATGTACAATAAATTAATACGTGAGACCACCAAATTAGAGAAAAACCCAACAGTTCGTTCCACCATTGTTTTGTTTTGTCGCGGTAATGGAACGACTGGAACGAAACCTTAGAACAGTCGGAACGGAACCTTGGAACGGTTGGAACGGTGGTACGATTAGACAAATATTGATGATTTTGTACTCCCTTATCATTCTACATGGTACTAAAAATAAATTAGATTTATCTTTAATAAATTTTGAATTATTGTATTGTATATATAATTGTATTATTTTTCAAATTTTTAAAAAATATATCTATACATATTAAACTTTAAAATATCTGGAACGGCCGTGACCATTCCGCGATGTTGCAACGAAACTAAAACGGTGGCCTCCATTCTATTCCCCACGACCATTACGGCAAACCGTGCTTGTAACAACACTACATTAATGTGAAAATTAGTTTATTTTTGGATTAATCTCATTTCTACTTGTAACTTTAAAGAAAACAACTTTTCAAAATCTTAATCAACATTTAAATAATATCATCAATATAAAAAAGCTAAAAATAAATTAGTGATGCGATAGAAAAGAAAAAAGAAAATTATTGCATAGGTAAGTATGTTTTAGTTTTGAGTAAACATCATTTTAGTACCCAAGTGTCACCTTTGATGTACATGACTTTTTGCAAATGACTTATTTGATATGCGAGGTTTGCCAAAATTGTAAAATTGATACTCAAACTAACAAAAACTTTTTAATATTTATGAAACAATGTTAGTTAATTACATAAATACCCCCCCTGGTATTAAGATATTGTCTAGGCCATTTGAAGTATTAATATATTGTTTTTAAGAAAATTTATTTTGGTTACTTAATTAGTTCCTATGTTGCTCCAACATGCATACATACAAAACTAATACTTGTTAATTAATTCTTAGCTAAAGAGTTTCTAGCACTATATTGTATTCGTAATTTGCTCTAATAATTCAACAGAAAACACGTGAGGGCTTTTAATTAATTTATCCTACTTTATAGTTAGCAAGTTGTTTATAGTTAAAATTGTCATTTAAGTAGTCCAAACAAATTTCGTCACAAACATGCCAATACTTCACTTAGGGGTATATATGTCTTTACATTTTTTAACATATATTTAAAGATTTTTATTAGTTGTGTATCAATTTAACAATTTTAGCAAAATACGCGTACGTATTAACAAAACTCGTTTCTAAAAACTCATGGACCAAACTGACATTAAAGACAAAACTTGGGTTCCACAACGATTTTTACTCTCTTAATTTTGAAAATGATTTTTTTTAATTTCTCACAAAAAAATATTTTAGGTAAAAAAATATTAGAAACGAAGGTTTTGTAACAACTTTTAAGTTTCCGTAACAAATAATTCATTTTTCAAGAAAAAATGGTTTACTTTTAACAATATTTTACCTTTTTGTAACAAAATATCCTTTTCATTACAAAAGACAAGCCCTCTTATAACAGCGCACAACTTTTGTTACAAAAAATGTAGTTTTGGGATTTTCTCCATTTATGTGGTCTTGTATATTAATAAAATGTACATAGTGTAGTATCTTGTTAAAGGAGCCCAATTATGTGATCCGTTAGGAAATTGAACTTAATGAGCTTGTAGAAATATCATACTGGGTATGGGGCTTTTTATATTTATAAAAGCCCAACCACACTTTAATTATATTTGATGAGCCCACAATAAGAGTTTTTGACCTAAATATATTAGGGTTGTGGTTCCTAAGTTAGAAATATATGATGTTACTCTTCTCTGCCTCATTTCAGAGAAAGTCAAAGTGACATCGCTTCTTAGCTAAGAAGATCACATAATCCAAGGCTTGATTTTCTGCTGCGTTTCGATGGATCAAGGTTAGTAATTCATATTGAAATCATTATTTAATCATCCACATGTGATCATGTGTCAATTCGATTTGTGTTTATTGTTGTGGATTTGGTATAAATTCATGTTTTAATTGAAGTTTTTCAACAAGTACTAATAGAGCATGACTTGTTACATGATTAGTTATGATATTTTGATTCACTTGAATATGGTTTTATTTGATTCATGAGCATGCTTTTGGCGAATCGGTTGATATATGCAAAGAAAATGGAATCTCATTGTTTAAATTCCCTATATGTATTAGATGAGGAGGAAGGCCACTGTATACACACACAATTACAAGAGTATAAGGGAAAGTGACAACACATATATGATTTCCTAAAAATTTGCGCCTATTATTTGTACAACTATGATCAAACCATAAAATTTGTTTTCCAAAGGCAAAAACCATGTGAAAATTATGTAGACCTATCCCTTTGATTTTGCTGGTTTTCTTTTATTTAAAATTGCTTGGAATCTTTAATAGGCCCCCTCAAATTGGGTTGCTACAGATTTGTAAGACCCAGCTTGACTAGAATGGAGTGATGAGAAACTTGATCCAAAGGCTTAGTTAAAAAGTCCACTAACTAAGAGGGTGATGGGATATATCGAATGGCAAGATTGCCTAAACCAACCTTTTCTTGTACAAAATGATAATTAGTGTCAACATGTTTTGTTATTCCATGAAAAACACAGTTCATTGTGATATGCATTGCACTAATATCATGTTTTGTTCTTCCATGAAAAACATGGTTCTAATGCTATCACAAAAGAGTGTTGGAGGATTCGAAGAAGAGTAGAAAGTCGAGTAAGTTTTTCTATTGTAGTCACCATGGTTTGTTATTTGGCTTCGGTACTAGAACATGATATTGAAGGTTGTTTGTTTGAACTCCAAGACAAACAATTACTTCCAAAAATGTACAAATTCCAGTTGTAGATCTTCAAGTGAATGAATAACCACCCCAATTAGCATCACAAAATGCATTTAAGTTAAAATGAACTTCGAGAGTGGGTCAACATCCCATGATTCAAGGTTCCACCAACGTACTAAAGTATATGTTTAACATCCTGATAATTGCTACACATTGGTGAATGCATAAATTGGCACACATAATTCATTGCAAAGGAAAGATCAAGTCGCGTGAATGTCAAGTATTGTAGAGCCCCAACAATACTTCTATAGTGAGTATGATTGTGAAATGGATCATTGGATTTAGAGCTTCTCTTTTGTTTGACCGCCACAGGAGTATAAATTGGTTTGCAACCTGTCATCTGCGTTCCCTTAAGAATGTTATGAGTATATTTTGATTGACAAATTAGCAGTCCGGGAGCAATAGACTTTACATCAATTCCAAGGGAATACTATAGAGGCTCACGATACCAAGTTCCTTAACAAACCATCCAACATGATCATTGCTGCTACCTGTTAGGATCATATCATCGACATAAACAAGAAGAATCAGCATGCCATGGGAAGATTCATAACTAAATAAAGAACGATTACAATTACTAGAATGGAAACTAATATCCCATAAAAATTTACTAAGGTGATCGAACCAAGAATGAGGTGCTTGTTTAAGTCTATATAGAGCCTTCTTTAGAAGATGAACATGAGATGGACATTTTGGATCACGAAAACTAGGGGGTTACTTCATGTTAACTAGTTCATAAATATGTACATGGAGAAAGATGCTTTTCCCATCCAGTTGACGAGCACTCCAATTTTTTAATGTAGCAATTGAAAGCACACCACATATCATTCTAGGCTTAATAATAGGTGAAAATGTTTATGAGAAATCCACTCTGTCAACTTGTTGATAGCCTTTAGCTACAAGTCTCACCTTTAGCCAATCAAGAGTACCATTAGATTTTAACTCGGTCTTGAATACCCATTTTGAACCAATTGGATTTTGATTTGCAATTCGTGGAACCAATTCCCAAGTATTATTTTATAGAGGGAATCTAATTTTTCAAGCATGGCATCTTTTCATCCTTCATGTTTCAAATCATATTTTATTGATTTAGTTTTGTGTTGGACTCTGGGAATGGTGGAATAAAGATGAGCATACTAAGGATTTTGTTTAAAGATACCTCATTGAGATTAAGTCACCATTTGATGGTGTTGTGGCCTTGACTAGTCATTCTATTGAACTTGAACATTTTCAAGAGCAGGGGTTGATTGTGAACTCATTAGTTTGTTGGGATGGAGTAGGTTCTTCAACTGAGTTATTATAGTAATAAACAATAGGTCTGTTATCTAGTAGCTCTGACCCAAGTGGAACTTAATTAGTAGTACTTCTAAGATTTCGAGATGAATCAACTCCATAAGATGTAGAACTTGTAGAATTTAAATCCTTATTAGTATATACATTAGAATCAAATGTTGGGAGTAGCTGGCTACCATTATTATTGTCATCGGGACCCTTGCTAGAATTTGCCCACTTGGCCATTGTTGAGAGATCACTATGACTTCCTTGTGTCCCATGCAAAGAATTTGGATCAGAAAAAAGGAAGAAAGACTCGTCAAATGCAACATGGCATGTGACACAAAATCTTCCCGTTACTGGATTATGGCATTTGTAACCTTTATATTTCAGACTATATCTAATAAATACACATTGAAATGACTTTGGATTAAGTTTATTTTTTAGATAATCACCCAAGTACGGAAAACATTTACAATCCAACACACACACAATGAGGTGTAATCTAGGTATTTATCATAAAGCCGAAAATATCGTGAATCCATCTACAAGTTTGGTGAAGGTATATAATTTATTAAAAACATAGCAGTTGCAAAACAATTACTCATGTACCACGGTAGCAATTTAGCATGGAACATCATGGTCAATCCCAACTTAGTCATATTTCGATGTTTATGTTTAGCTATACCATTTTGTTCTGATGTTTTTGGGCATTCAGATTGATGAAGAATGCCAAGCTTATCAAGATAAGAGGCAAAACTCTTATTATTGAATTTGAAGCCCCTTAACAGATTGGAAAACTCGAATCTTTCCAAAATTTGTACCTTGTAAATTTATCAACAAAAATAACATAAAATCGATAATTATCAATTGACCTCATAGGGGTTGGCCCCTATAAATCACAATGAATCTTCATGAAAGGAGCTCCATATTCATATTCATTTATTTTATCAAAAGGGGTAATCATCATGCTTTGCCTAATTAACAACTATCACAAAATGTATAGTTAGTTAAATTTTTTACTAGCTAGGAAATTAACCACTCTAGGTTGAGGATGCCCTAGACATTTGTGCCAACAAACTTCATTTGTTTTCCTGTGATGTTTAGAGAAAAATGTTTCATGGTTATCGTTGTCTAGAGCATACAAACCTCCTCTTCTTTATCCACATGCCACTACTGCCCTTGTTTATTTGTCTATAATCACATATCCAGTTTTACCAAATTCAAATATATAAGGAATATCATCTCTAAGTTGACTGATAGATAGCAAGTCCTTCTTAATCATTGGAACAAGCAGAACATTGGTGAGATTAAGTGTATTTTTAGCATAATCAACTTTCATATCACCAATTTTTGTGATCTCAAGAATTTTTCTATTTCTAACCATCACACCATCATTTCCATGATATGGTCTCAAGTTAATAAACTTACCAAGATTTCCAGTCATATGAATTGTTGCACTAGTGTCTGGGAACCGTTTAGCTTGTGAGTCCTCTGAAACAGTAAAAGCAACCCAAGCTGGAGGTATGTCATCTGATTGAAAATTGTGGTTGCAACATTTCTTAAAATTAAGTGCAATGTATCTATCCTTCCCATAGATTTGACAAATAACATCTTTTTTGTCATTCTTGTTCATTCAAGGAACTTCCAATCTTCTTCATTTTGCTTGGGCACCACTTTCTCTATATCCCATATTAGTATTTCTCTGAATAAATCCTCTACCTTTGGAATTAAAATACTTTGATCCATTACTTTATTTCTGGATTTTCCCCTACTTGTTTTACATTTGAAACATGCCATGGGTATTGAACCTTCAGAACCATGGAAAACATTTCAAGCTTTTTGGTTTTGAAGAAAGATGATAATTTCTTGATAAATGGGTATATGGGGTTTCATCATAGTTGTTACAAAATTTTCATACATGAGGGCAACATCTTGTAGTAGCCAAAAAACTTTATTTTAATTCAAAATAGGTTTTCCAATGGCCTCTAGAAATCAGAAAAAGATATGAACTTTTTAATATATTCTGTCAAGGAGTCATGACCTTTACATAATAGGGTCATTTGTTGAAATAGTTGAAATACTCACTCTTGCGAGTTGTGAGCGAAAGAACTCTCGAGAGTTCTCCAAATTTCAACAGAGGTGTTGAGTTTGACAGTGAACCTTAAGACTTCTTTGGATAATGTACCAATGATCCATCCACAAAGTAAGCATTTACAACAATGCCCACTACAAAAAAAAATGATCTCACCACAAAGTATAGTGACGAATATGAGTTTCGTCACGTAAAGTTCTGTTGTTGTGACAACTTCATGAATTGTCCCTAGAGACTCAAAGAGTCAAGCGACAATACAATATTTCATCACATTAAAGCAACTTGATTCAACAAAAACACGATCTCACCACAAAAAAGCTATGCCTACTTTTTGCGACGAAATATTTTATCACATAAAATATTTAATACTGTGACGAATTATCTTTCGTCATGTAAAATACTCCTTCCAAAAAATTCTTGATTATTTTTTGCCGCTCTTCTTTTTTTACAGTTTATTTGACAACAATTAATATTTTAACCTATACTACATCGTTTTGGCACCAATTTAAAAGGGATTATAACTTTGGTATTTTATTTCTGCCAAAACTCTTTAAACCCCTGTTTTCCCTTCACATCAAAACTGAAAAGTAATCTGATTTCTACCAAAAATTGCTGTCTTGTTGCCATCTTCGTGGAAGGGACATATTGTAAAGCCGCCTCTTTACCAAAGACAGACAATCGCCATCAGTTTCGTTGGAAGCAGGTAAATCCTGCTCCCTCTATCGTATATTATCTCCTCCATTGTCCACTTCATCCTTTATCTCTGTTGCCACTGTCTTCTCTTCCCGATTCAAGGGTTCATGTAAGCCTACTCACTTGTTTTAGGGTTAAATAAACATATATAAAACAATATATTGCTCAATTATTTACGTATCAGTTTGCAAATATTTTTTCCAATTTTTCTGATGTTTTCTGTTTTGTCCCCGATTGTGCATTATTATTATTATTATTATCATCATTATCATTATTATTATTTTGTTTATTTTGAGTGGACGATTGTGGCTTAATTAACTCGTGGCTTAGGGGTTGTGTAGGACTGCTCAGTTTTTAAGCGTTAAATTCACATACATATGACTTGATAAATTATCAGTTAAGGCACATGGCCTTGTAGTGTTAAGTAATATGATGGAAATGAATCTTGTTCATGTGTTGTTTATTCACCTAAAAGCTTCTATTCTTTTTTGTTTTTTCATTATAGCATTCAATATTGATAATTATTTATCTTTTATCTTTTAGTTGTGCTGGTTGAGTGACAAACATCTTTGAGCTATTTTGTTAAATTAATTGTGAGATTTTGGCCCTTTCCTTTTTGAACAGGACCATAATTTTTGGTAAAGTTATTTTCTATAGCCAATTTAGTTACATGTAAGAAATGGCAACATAATAGTTAGTGATATCGCAAAAATAAGGTGAACTTCTGCAAATAAAATTACAAGTACCGCTTGACTGCTGCTTTAGGAGATAAAAGTAAATTATAGCAACCTCCCTTGCTAAAACTTTCACCCTTATGTCTACCCCCCCAAGCCAGAAAAATACACTCACCCCCTTCTTTAAATCCGACGTGTGTTGTTCAGTTCACGACCTTTATGAAATGATAACTCTGTGCTCACATATCCATTTGGGCATTATGACCACTCATTTTGGGGTATCTTGAGAAGATCTTTGCATTGGATGTGTCATTCAGGGAGGTTTCTCGAGGTTCTAGATGCGAAAGTGCACGGTTTGGCCACCGGAATCGCCTAAAAAATGCTTTTTTCTATTGTTAATTTTATTTTGAAGTAAAATGAGAATGGTTGGCACATTTTCAAACCTTTGCTTTCAGCTGATAAATTAACTATAATCTTGATTTTTTTTTCTTTTAAACAATGCTATATACCTCAAATTTATTGTGTAATAAGACACATTCCAAAAATACATATTAAGACATTAGTGATAGTTTTTATTGCTAAAAAGCTATCATATATACAAGTTGGGCGAATGCCTTATTGGTTTGGATTGTCTTCATTATTTTCTCTACCATGACTAAGGTCACTATTTCAAACCCCAACTAGGTCTAGTTTTCTATTTTTTGTTTACAGATGAGATTATATGTTGAATTATCGACGATGCAATTCTCCTTGTTAATGCATGACACACTCACTCACAAATTTATTAATAATGGTGAAAGAGCCTAACTTTTTATACATTTTCTAACAAAGCATACATTTTGTAGGTACATAGTCATGGATAAAAGTTGGATTACCACTTAAAACACATTTAGTGACTCATATGTTAATGGCTTTCAATTATTTTTTGATTTCACAAAGCAGCATGTGATGGGGGTAGATAAATTGATTTGTTGTCCTTGTACTAAATGCAATAATGCTATCTACAAAATAATCAATGAAGTGGAAGTTCACTTGCACATCAATAGGTTCTCACCTAGTTATATAGATTGGATATTCCATGGGAAGGGTGCACATGTAGATGAGAGCAATGATGATGCCTTAAATGATAATGCCAATGCTGGAGATTATGGTTTAGGTGATGAATTGGATGAGTTGCTAGGTTGAATTAATGAAGCACATCAATCTAACAGTGGCTATCATGTGGAGCAGATAGCTTGACCAAGTTGTTAATCAATAACCAACAAAAATTATTCCAGGTTGCAAGATGTCATTGTTATCTATCATCGTTAAACTAATGCGTCTTAAGGTGTTGGACAAATGGAGTAATAAATCATTTAATATGTTGCTAGAGCTTTTAAAAGAAATCTTACCAGAAGGAGAAATACTCCCATCTTCTCTCTATATGGTAAGAAAATTGCTAGGAGAAATTGGTCTTGGGTACTAGGAGATCGATGCTAGTAAGAATGATTGTGCACTATTTTGGAAAGAGAATGAAAATAAGGATAAATGTCCAGTTTGTAAAGAGTCTAGGTGGAAGTATAATGATGATAAGAAATAAGACGCCTCAAAAGATATTAAGATACTTCCCCTTGAAGCCTAGGTTGCAAAGACTCTTTATGTCTAATAAGAAGGGTTCTAAAATGACTTGGCACAAAGACAAATGATTAGATGAGGAAGGTACTGCAAGACATCCATCTGACTCTTTAGCATGGAAGCATCTAGACACAGAATATCCTAATTTCTCTAAAGATCCTAGGAACGTCAGATTGGGATTAGCAAACAATGGCTTTACTCCTTGGTTAAACTTAGGCAATGCATATAGCATGTGGCCTGTTATAATTGTGGTTTACTGTGACATCCCGATTTTTGGTCTAACAACAATCTAAATCGGTTCTTTTCATATACATGCATGCTTACTAATATTTCATGTTTGGTATGATCCTTCTTTTATATGTGAATTATGTGACGTGATAATTACATGATTTTTCAAACTTTAAACGTATTTGACATTCTAACACAATTTTCGAAATCTTATGTCCTAAATTGTAATTTTTGAAAATATAACTAAAACATTTTAAATTTCTGGAAAATATACATATAATTTCAGATTTATAAAGATATAATTTCATCATTTTGGAATTTTTCTAAATTATTTATGAATTTTCGAATTTTAGGCCTTAAAACCCTAATTTTATGCCCTAAAACCCTAGTTTTCGATTTTTACAAACATAAATAAGTATAAATTCGAAATTTTAATAAAATAAAGATATGATTTCAGATTTTATAATATTAGGTCAATAAATATCAGATTTTATTTGATTTTTTGTTTATATTTTATTAAAATATCTTATCTTATCTTATCCTATCTTATCCTATCTTATCTTGTAAATTGACCTTATATTATAAAAATCCTATTTCTTGCCCTAAACTCTATAAAAGGGGGCCATTGTCTTCATTCTCCCCCACACAAACCAAAAATCCCGCCTAAAATCACCCACCCACACTCACTCCACTCTCAACACACAAAATACTCTCTAGTTATAGCAAATCTTCCCCACCTATATATACATCAATAAAACCTTCTTTTTTCATACATATATACCTATTATCCTTCTATATACTCCCTTATTTCCCTCACATACTCTTGAAGGTAGAAACCTTGCTTAAACCCATAACTAAGAGTGTTATTCATGCTTACCTTGAGTAAAAGTTCTTGCTAAGGCATGCTTCAATGCTCTTGAGTAAAAGTTCTTGCTAAAAGCATGCTTCAATGCTCATGAGTAAAAGTTCTTGCCAAGCATGCTTCAATGCTCTTGGTTTAGTAGATTGTTTATTTTTAAAGTGATTTTCTTAAGTTGATATTTCATGATTAACTTAGACATAAGTCTTATGTTACATGCTATTTTCTTGAATGCTATTCTTTTAATACTTGCTAGAAAGCATGTTTTTTTTAGTTGTAATTATGCTCTATGTTCATAAAATTAGGAATAAAGCATGCTTAGTTATCATTCCAAAATATGGTTTTAATATGCTTTTATAATTTAAAATATGAGAATATGTTCCTTATGTTTTTATGTGAGATTATGTGAAAATGTACAATATTTTCTCAAAGTGGATACTAGGTATAAGTTAGCATCTTAATTTCTAAATTATGATTATATGAGTATTGTGTTAGTTCGAGAATATAAGTAGTTAGGTTATTCTTTAAATAAAGATTACTAAGTAGTATCCTAATTATAGCTATTAATGTAAATTTTAGGAGGAAGTCAAGTGATCTAGCCGAAACAAATCTATAAACTTGATAAACTCCTAAGGTGAGTGCTTTGTCAATTCCTTTCTGGGGCTCTGAACTATACGATATAAATATTATTTTTATAGCCTACCTTATTGAATTTATGTTATCAGATTTTTCAGAAAATGTTTTCCATACATATAAGACAAGTTATTTCCAAAAATATTGCATTTTCTGATATTGCCAAGTTGTATCTGTCTCAAAATGATTTTTGACACCTTTGGGATATCATATTTTAATTGTATTTCTATGTATCCCGGGTGTAAAAATGCTTATTGCTTTGTTGACAAGTTGTGAGCCATATATGTCCTATTATATCCGTTTACCCTTGGGGACGCCCTTGGGAAGTTTGGGCCCAGGTACTTATAAGAGGAATTTTATCGGGCGGAACGGACCGTCGATGGAACCTTTTATATGATACCATTCCGTAAAACCAATTTCTACGTACAGCCGGAGGATGACTGTAGTAGGGATTGGAGCGATGTATTGCACGGACGCGTGATACATCTCTGTCTTGTTTGGTGTCGAGGTGGCTTCTCGACAAGGGAGGCATAAGGGTTTCTATTATGATTTATCTGTTTTGGGTAGTTATAAGGTTGGAGACTCCATCTTGGGCTCACTGTTCGTATTACTCAGTTCAGTTATTATTATCAAGTTACATTTCACACTACGTGCACTTTATTATGGTTTAACTGTTTTGAGTCTCATTTTCAATCAAATATATATCTATATATATGTGGCCTCACTAAGTCATTTGGACTTAACCCCTAGTTTCTTTCTGTTCATTGCCTCAGAATCAGAATAATGGGCGTGCATAGGATGGTTGCCGCTCCTCCAGTTGTTATATTAAGCTTCATTTCACTTTGTCTTGCTTTATAATCTGTAGTTTGCTACTTGATGCCACTAGTTGGCTATTTTGATGTTGTACTCGGTTGCTCTACTTGGTTGTACTAAACATAGTTATCTATATTATCCATGTTGCATATTTTACTCTACCTCCACTGCGTATTATTAATTTAGGCGTTCGTACTGGGTGTGAATTTCAAAATTTGTGCTCAGTGCGATCGTCAGTGGTCTCCAACCGTATAGGAAGATCCTAGCGGGAGGGGTGCCACAGCGGTGGTATCAGAGCCTAGGTTTAGGTTATAACCATGTGTTATATATAGGTAAGCATGCATACATCTAGTCTTTCTTCTGACCAAATCACTATGTGTATATGTGCTCTGTTTGTGATTATCAAATATGCTATCGCATATTATATACTTGATGTAGTGAAGTTTTGTGCATAACTTATGTGATAATCATGTTTTGATAATTATTCCCTAGATTCGAATCCGTAACACTTAGAATTTTGATGGCGCCACGAAAAGGAGCTACACGTACCCGCTTACACTCCCAACCGACCCCAAAACCAACTCACCCTACTGTAACACAACCCCAAGGAAATCCTCATCAAGGACCCACGACAAGGTTGGACCCAGAAGAAAATCATGTTCCAAACCAAGAAAATAATAGTGATATTCTGAGCCAAATGGTTGGAGTTTGGAGAGAAATTAGCCAACAAAATCAAAATCACCAGTCGGATGATAGGATGCTAGATCGCTTCCTGCGCTTCAACCCACCAAAATTCTATGGGGAGCCTAACGATCAAAAGGCTGAATCCTGGGTAGCAGCAATTACCAAGATCTTTAAAGTTTTGCGCTGTAGTGAAAAGGAACAAGTGGAGTTCACCGTATTCCTGATGGAAGGAGCAGCCCACAACTGGTGGAAGCTCGTGGAACAAAGATGGAATGCCAACCAAACCCCTGTAACTTGGACAAATTTTCTGAAGGAGTTTTCTGATAAATTTATACCCCAAGTAGTTCGGGATGCAAGAGAGAAAGAATTTATGGATTTGATTCAAGGGATCCTTACTGTTGCGGAATATGAGGCCAAATTCGCTCGTTTGGTACAGTATGCGCCACATATAATGAATGATGAAAGGAGAAAAACCAAACGATTCATCCAAGGTTTGCGGCCTGAAGTCCGATGGGCGTTAATGGCGACCGACATTGAGGAATATACACAGGCTGTCAGTAAGTCCATGGTTGTTGAGGCAGAAATTCGGGAAATCAAACAAATAACTAACAAGGTGAGCAAGAATAAGGTGCCTAGTCCGGGGGGTGGAGGACAACTCAGACAAGCCAATGCAAGAAACAATAAGCGCCCCCGCATTGAAGGAAATCAAAATGTTAACCAACTTGGAGGCAGGGAAAGAATTGGATGCAACTATTGTGGACATCCTAGCCACGTAGAGGCAAACTGTTGGAAAAAGAATGGAAAATGTGTAGCATGCGGTAGTGATCAACACATGATTAAAGAGTGCCCGAAAGCCCGAAACCCTAATATCCTTGGTTCAACTCAAGAAGGAAGGACCCAAGTTCCACCTGCCGGAAGGCCAAAAGTAAAAGCTAGAGCTTACGCTCTAGAGGCAGATGAAGGACCCGATCCAACTGCAGTAGTGGAAGGTACGGCTCAAATTTTAAACACTTCTATGAAAATATTGTATGATCCTGGAGCTACTCATTCTTTCGTATCTATGGAATCTGTGAATCGATTGGGGTTATTACTAGAACCTTTACCTTATAATTTTGAAGTTAGCACCCCCTTAGGATCTAGTTATCTTACTAATCGGGTTCTAAAAGGATGTCCGATAAGAATTGAAGGAAAAACATATCCCGCTGACTTAATAGAGCTTCCTATTCAAAACTATGATATAATCCTTGGGATGGATTGGTTGTATCAACATCAGGCCCAACTAAATTGTTTTGCTAAGAAGATTATTTTGGGAAGGGAAAATTCACCTATGTCACCAATCCCCCTTAGTTCATCCAAAACCATATCTCTTATCTCCTTCGTTGAAGCAAAGAAGTGTATCAAGGAGGGAGCATTAGGATTCATTGCCTATTTGCTCAACAAACCGAAGGACCAAATAAAGATAGAGGAAGTTCCTGTTGTACAGGAATTCCAAGATGTGTTTCCAGAAAAATTGAATTCATTACCCCCTCAGAGAGAAATAGAATTTGTGATCGACACCATACCAGCGGCCGAACCTTATTCAAAAACACCATATCGAATGGCCCCAGCTGAACTGAAGGAGTTAAAGAAGCAACTTGAAGAATTGATAGAAAGCGGATATATTCGGCCGAGTACATCACCTTGGGGAGCGCCAGTGCTATTTGTTAAAAAGAAGGATGGGTCACTTCGGATGTGTATTGATTACCGGGAGTTAAATCGGATGACTGTCAAGAATAAATATCCACTCCCACACATAGAAGAACTATTTGACCTTCTACAAGGTTCACAAGTATATTCTAAATTGGATTTGAGACAAGGATATTATCAGCTTAGAGTTAAAGAGGAAGATATTCCTAAGACATCATTTAATACTCGATATGGGCACTTTGAATTTGTTGTTATGCCTTTTGGATTGACCAATGCACCAGCAGCTTTTATGGATATGATGCACCGGGTCTTCCGACCATATTTGGATCAGTTTGTGGTTATTTTCATTGATGACATCCTGGTATACTCAAGGACTCCAGAACTGCATGCGGAACACTTGCGAATTGTTCTACAGACATTACGAGAAAAGAAGTTATATGCAAAATTTAGTAAGTGCGACTTTTGGATAGAAAAAGTTACATTTTTAGGGCATATAATTTCCAAGACCGGAATTGAAGTCGATCCCTCCAAGGTGGAAGCTGTTAATAATTGGAAGCGTCCGAAGACTCCAACTGAAGTAAGAAGCTTTCTGGGTTTAGCAGGTTACTATCGACGATTCATACAAAATTTTTCAAAAATTGCAGAGCCGTTAACTCAACTGACTCGCAAGAATTCTCCCTGGAAATGGAATGAAAAGTGTGAAGCTAGTTTTCAAGAATTAAAAAGATGTTTAACCAGCGCCCCAGTACTGACACTACCTGAAGGAAACGAAAATTTTGTTGTCTATACTGATGCATCTAGAGAAGGTTTGGGGTGTGTGTTAATGCAAAATGGGAAAGTGGTTGCTTATGCATCACGGAAGCTTCGTTCTCATGAATGTAATTATCCGACCCATGATTTGGAGTTGGCAGCCATTATATTTGCTTTGGCCAAGTGGAGACATTATCTGTATGGGACAACCTTTGAGGTGTATACAGATCACAAAAGCTTAAAGTACTTACCCACTCAGAAGGACCTCAACATGAGACAAAGAAGATGGCTGGAATTCTTGGAGGACTATGATTGTAAGATCCAATATCACCCCGGGAAAGCCAACGCAGTTGCCGATGCTCTTAGTAGAAAAGCCGGATTAGCACAATTAAGCAGTGGAATTGGGGTATCTAAAAATAATTGTACCATAAAGACTCATGCTCAAATAGCAGATCTAACTGTTCAATCGGAACTTGTCACCAAGATCCGGGAAAAGCAAGCAAAGGATAAGTGGAATCAGAAGCAAATTGCCCAGGTAGGGGAAAGTACAAATGAGAAATATGGGATTGATGATATGGGGATTTTACGTTACAAGGGCAGAATATGTATACCTGAAGAAATGAAGAAAGAGATTTTGGAAGAAGCTCACAAGACACCATATACCGTTCATCCAGGAGGAACAAAAATGTATCGAGATCTTAAACAGTATTATTGGTGGAATGGTATGAAGAGAGATATCTCAGACTTCGTAAGAAGATGTTTGACGTGTCAAAAGATCAAAGGCGAACACCAAAAGCCGGGAGGAATGTTACAACCATTACCGATTCCAACATGGAAATGGGATCAAGTTACTATGGATTTTCTAGTAGGATTACCTAAGGTAAGAGGTGGATATGATAGCATATGGGTAATCGTGGATAGGTTAACCAAGTCAGCACATTTTCTGCCTGTTAAAACGACTGATCGAGTAGAAACTTTAGCAGAACTTTACCACTGTGAGATCACGAGACTCCATGGCATTCCTACATGTATCATCTCAGACAGGGATCCTAAGTTCACATCTGGGCTATGGCAAAACATACAAAGGCATATGGGCACTAAATTGCAATTCAGTACAGCTTCGCATCCACAAACGGATGGGCAGACAGAAAGATTGATAGCCTATTTGGAGGACATGTTGAGAATGTGCGTATTGGAATATTGTGACAGCTGGAATAAGCACTTGCCCTTGATTGAATTTGCTTATAACAATAGTTATCAAGCTTCAATACAGATGGCACCATATGAAGCTTTGTATGGAAGAAAGTGCCGATCACCACTATATTGGGACTTGGATGAATGGAGATGGACAAAGGATGGAATACATAGAGCAGTACGACCTGAACTCATCCAAGATGCAATTGACAAAGTGCAAATTATCAAACAAAAGATGAAGACTGCCCAGGATCGACAAAAGAGTTATGCGGACAAACGACGAAGAAAACTGGAGTTTGAAGTCGGGGATCGAGTATTCCTTAAAGTCTCTCCAAGGAAGGGATTTACAAGGATTGGTAAAGGAGGAAAATTGAATCCCAGGTATGTTGGACCATTTGAGATCATAGAGCGAATAGGAGAAGTTGCATATCGACTAGACTTACCACCTAGCCTAACAGGAATCCACAACGTGTTTCACGTATCTCAGCTCCGAAAATACTACCCTGATGAAACCCATATCCTTCCACCCGAAAACTTACCCCTTGAACCTAACCTTACCTATACAGAAAAACCTATTCGCATTTTAGACCGAAAGTTCCAAGAGTTAAGAAATCGGAAAATTCCACTCGTCAAGGTACTATGGCAAAACCATCAAGTTGAAGAGGCAACTTGGGAACCAGAAGAGAAAATACGTAAATGTTATCCGGAACTATTCAATCAGGTAAGAATCTGGGGACCAGATTCTTTTAAGGGGGGGAGAGTTGTGACATCCCGATTTTTGGTCTAACAACAATCTAAATCGGTTCTTTTCATATACATGCATGCTTACTAATATTTCATGTTTGGTATGATCCTTCTTTTATATGTGAATTATGTGACGTGATAATTACATGATTTTTCAAACTTTAAACGTATTTGACATTCTAACACAATTTTCGAAATCTTATGTCCTAAATTGCAATTTTTGAAAATATAACTAAAACATTTTAAATTTCTGGAAAATATATATATAATTTCAGATTTATAAAGATATAATTTCATCATTTTGGAATTTTTCTAAATTATTTATGAATTTTCGAATTTTAGGCCTTAAAACCCTAATTTTATGCCCTAAAACCCTAGTTTTCGATTTTTACAAACATAAATAAGTACAAATTCGAAATTTTAATAAAATAAAGATATGATTTCAGATTTTATAATATTAGGTCAATAAATATCAGATTTTATTTGATTTTTTATATTTATTAAATATCTTATCTTATCTTATCTTATCCTATCTTATCTTATCTTATCTTATCTTATCTTATCTTATCCTATCCTATCTTATCTTATCTATCTATCTATCTTATCTTATCCTATCTTATCTTATCCTATCTTATCCTATCTTATCTTGTAAATTGACCTTATATTATAAAAATCCTATTTCTTGCCCTAAACTCTATAAAAGGGGGCCATTGTCTTCATTCTCCCCCACACAAACCAAAAATCCCGCCTAAAATCACCCACCCACACTCACTCCACTCTCAACACACAAAACACTCTCTATTTATAGCAAATCTTCCCCACCTATATATACATCAATAAAACCTTCTTTTTTCATACATATATACCTATTATCCTTCTATATACTCCCTTATTTCCCTCACATACTCTTGAAGGTAGAAACCTTGCTTAAACCCATAACTAAGAGTGTTATTCATGCTTACCTTGAGTAAAAGTTCTTGCTAAGGCATCCTTCAATGCTCTTGAGTAAAAGTTCTTGCTAAAAGCATGCTTCAATGCTCATGAGTAAAAGTTCTTGCCAAGCATGCTTCAATGCTCTTGGTTTAGTAGATTGTTTATTTTTAAAGTGATTTTCTTAAGTTGATATTTCATGATTAACTTAGACATAAGTCTTATGTTACATGCTATTTTCTTGAATGCTATTCTTTTAATACTTGCTAGAAAGCATGTTTTTTTTAGTTGTAATTATGCTCTATGTTCATAAAATTAGGAATAAAGCATGCTTAGTTATCATTCCAAAATATGGTTTTAATATGCTTTTATAATTTAAAATATGAGAATATGTTCCTTATGTTTTTATGTGAGATTATGTGAAAATGTACAATATTTTCTCAAAGTGGATACTAGGTATAAGTTAGCATCTTAATTTCTAAATTATGATTATATGAGTATTGTGTTAGTTCAAGAATATAAGTAGTTAGGTTATTCTTTAAATAAAGATTACTAAGTAGTATCCTAATTATAGCTATTAATGTAAATTTTAGGAGGAAGTCAAGTGATCTAGCCGAAACAAATCTATAAACTTGATAAACTCCTAAGGTGAGTGCTTTGTCAATTCCTTTCTGGGGCTCTGAACTATACGATATAAATATTATTTGTATAGCCTACCTTATTGAATTTATGTTATCAGATTTTTCGAAAATGTTTTCCATACATATAAGACAAGTTATTTCCAAAAATATTGCATTTTCTGATATTGCCAAGTTGTATCTGTCTCAAAATGATTTTTGACACCTTTGGGATATCATATTTTAATTGTATTTCTATGTATCCCGGGTGTAAAAATGCTTATTGCTTTGTTGACAAGTTGTGAGCCATATATGTCCTATTATATCCGTTTACCCTTGGGGACGCCCTTGGGAAGTTTGGGCCCAGGTACTTATAAGAGGAATTTTATCGGGCGGAACGGACCGTCGATGGAACCTTTTATATGATACCATTCCGTAAAACCAATTTCTACGTACAGCCGGAGGATGACTGTAGTAGGGATTGGAGCGATGTATTGCACGGACGCGTGATACATCTCCGTCTTGTTTGGTGTCGAGGTGGCTTCTCGACAAGGGAGGCATAAGGGTTTCTATTATGATTTATCTGTTTTGGGTAGTTATAAGGTTGGAGACTCCGTCTTGGGCTCACTGTTCGTATTACTCAGTTCAGTTATTATTATCAAGTTATATTTCACACTACGTGCACTTTATTATGGTTTTAACTGTTTTGAGTCTCATTTTCAATCAAATATATATCTATATATATGTGGCCTCACTAAGTCATTTGGACTTAACCCCTAGTTTCTTTCTGTTCATTGCCTCAGAATCAGAATAATGGGCGTGCATAGGATGGTTGCCGCTCCTCCAGTTGTTATATTAAGCTTCATTTCACTTTGTCTTGCTTTATAATCTGTAGTTTGCTACTTGATGCCACTAGTTGGCTATTTTGATGTTGTACTCGGTTGCTCTACTTGGTTGTACTAAACATAGTTATCTATATTATCCATGTTGCATATTTTACTCTACCTCCACTGCGTATTGTTAATTTAGGCGTTCGTACTGGGTGTGAATTTCAAAATTTGTGCTCAGTGCGATCGTCAGTGGTCTCCAACCGTATAGGAAGATCCTAGCGGGAGGGGTGCCACAGCGGTGGTATCAGAGCCTAGGTTTAGGTTATAACCATGTGTTATATATAGGTAAGCATGCATACATCTAGTCTTTCTTCTGACCAAATCACTATGTGTATATGTGCTCTGTTTGTGATTATCAAATATGCTATCGCATATTATATACTTGATGTAGTGAAGTTTTGTGCATAACTTATGTGATAATCATGTTTTGATAATTATTCCCTAGATTCGAATCCGTAACACTTAGAATTTTGATGGCGCCACGAAAAGGAGCTACACGTACCCGCTTACACTCCCAACCGACCCCAAAACCAACTCACCCTACTGTAACACAACCCCAAGGAAATCCTCATCAAGGACCCACGACAAGGTTGGACCCAGAAGAAAATCATGTTCCAAACCAAGGAAATAATAGTGATATTCTGAGCCAAATGGTTGGAGTTTGGAGAGAAATTAGCCAACAAAATCAAAATCACCAGTCGGATGATAGGATGCTAGATCGCTTCCTGCGCTTCAACCCACCAAAATTCTATGGGGAGCCTAACGATCAAAAGGCTGAATCCTGGGTAGCAGCAATTACCAAGATCTTTAAAGTTTTGCGCTGTAGTGAAAAGGAACAAGTGGAGTTCACCGTATTCCTGATGGAAGGAGCAGCCCACAACTGGTGGAAGCTCGTGGAACAAAGATGGAATGCCAACCAAACCCCTGTAACTTGGACAAATTTTCTGAAGGAGTTTTCTGATAAATTTATACCCCAAGTAGTTCGGGATGCAAGAGAGAAAGAATTTATGGATTTGATTCAAGGGATCCTTACTGTTGCGGAATATGAGGCCAAATTCGCTCGTTTGGTACAGTATGCGCCACATATAATGAATGATGAAAGGAGAAAAACCAAACGATTCATCCAAGGTTTGCGGCCTGAAGTCCGATGGGCGTTAATGGCGACCGACATTGAGGAATATACACAGGCTGTCAGTAAGTCCATGGTTGTTGAGGCAGAAATTCGGGAAATCAAACAAATAACTAACAAGGTGAGCAAGAATAAGGTGCCTAGTCCGGGGGGTGGAGGACAACTCAGACAAGCCAATGCAAGAAACAATAAGCGCCCCCGCATTGAAGGAAATCAAAATGTTAACCAACTTGGAGGCAGGGAAAGAATTGGATGCAACTATTGTGGACATCCTAGCCACGTAGAGGCAAACTGTTGGAAAAAGAATGGAAAATGTGTAGCATGCGGTAGTGATCAACACATGATTAAAGAGTGCCCGAAAGCCCGAAACCCTAATATCCTTGGTTCAACTCAAGAAGGAAGGACCCAAGTTCCACCTGCCGGAAGGCCAAAAGTAAAAGCTAGAGCTTACGCTCTAGAGGCAGATGAAGGACCCGATCCAACTGCAGTAGTGGAAGGTACGGCTCAAATTTTAAACACTTCTATGAAAATATTGTATGATCCTGGAGCTACTCATTCTTTCGTATCTATGGAATCTGTGAATCGATTGGGGTTATTACTAGAACCTTTACCTTATAATTTTGAAGTTAGCACCCCCTTAGGATCTAGTTATCTTACTAATCGGGTTCTAAAAGGATGTCCGATAAGAATTGAAGGAAAAACATATCCCGCTGACTTAATAGAGCTTCCTATTCAAAACTATGATATAATCCTTGGGATGGATTGGTTGTATCAACATCAGGCCCAACTAAATTGTTTTGCTAAGAAGATTATTTTGGGAAGGGAAAATTCACCTATGTCACCAATCCCCCTTAGTTCATCCAAAACCATATCTCTTATCTCCTTCGTTGAAGCAAAGAAGTGTATCAAGGAGGGAGCATTAGGATTCATTGCCTATTTGCTCAACAAACCGAAGGACCAAATAAAGATAGAGGAAGTTCCTGTTGTACAGGAATTCCAAGATGTGTTTCCAGAAAAATTGAATTCATTACCCCCTCAGAGAGAAATAGAATTTGTGATCGACACCATACCTAGCGGCCGAACCTTATTCAAAAACACCATATCGAATGGCCCCAGCTGAACTGAAGGAGTTAAAGAAGCAACTTGAAGAATTGATAGAAAGCGGATATATTCGGCCGAGTACATCACCTTGGGGAGCGCCAGTGCTATTTGTTAAAAAGAAGGATGGGTCACTTCGGATGTGTATTGATTACCGGGAGTTAAATCGGATGACTGTCAAGAATAAATATCCACTCCCACACATAGAAGAACTATTTGACCTTCTACAAGGTTCACAAGTATATTCTAAATTGGATTTGAGACAAGGATATTATCAGCTTAGAGTTAAAGAGGAAGATATTCCTAAGACATCATTTAATACTCGATATGGGCACTTTGAATTTGTTGTTATGCCTTTTGGATTGACCAATGCACCAGCAGCTTTTATGGATATGATGCACCGGGTCTTCCGACCATATTTGGATCAGTTTGTGGTTATTTTCATTGATGACATCCTGGTATACTCAAGGACTCCAGAACTGCATGCGGAACACTTGCGAATTGTTCTACAGACATTACGAGAAAAGAAGTTATATGCAAAATTTAGTAAGTGCGACTTTTGGATAGAAAAAGTTACATTTTTAGGGCATATAATTTCCAAGACCGGAATTGAAGTCGATCCCTCCAAGGTGGAAGCTGTTAATAATTGGAAGCGTCCGAAGACTCCAACTGAAGTAAGAAGCTTTCTGGGTTTAGCAGGTTACTATCGACGATTCATACAAAATTTTTCAAAAATTGCAGAGCCGTTAACTCAACTGACTCGCAAGAATTCTCCCTGGAAATGGAATGAAAAGTGTGAAGCTAGTTTTCAAGAATTAAAAAGATGTTTAACCAGCGCCCCAGTACTGACACTACCTGAAGGAAACGAAAATTTTGTTGTCTATACTGATGCATCTAGAGAAGGTTTGGGGTGTGTGTTAATGCAAAATGGGAAAGTGGTTGCTTATGCATCACGGAAGCTTCGTTCTCATGAATGTAATTATCCGACCCATGATTTGGAGTTGGCAGCCATTATATTTGCTTTGGCCAAGTGGAGACATTATCTGTATGGGACAACCTTTGAGGTGTATACAGATCACAAAAGCTTAAAGTACTTACCCACTCAGAAGGACCTCAACATGAGACAAAGAAGATGGCTGGAATTCTTGGAGGACTATGATTGTAAGATCCAATATCACCCCGGGAAAGCCAACGCAGTTGCCGATGCTCTTAGTAGAAAAGCCGGATTAGCACAATTAAGCAGTGGAATTGGGGTATCTAAAAATAATTGTACCATAAAGACTCATGCTCAAATAGCAGATCTAACTGTTCAATCGGAACTTGTCACCAAGATCCGGGAAAAGCAAGCAAAGGATAAGTGGAATCAGAAGCAAATTGCCCAGGTAGGGGAAAGTACAAATGAGAAATATGGGATTGATGATATGGGGATTTTACATTACAAGGGCAGAATATGTATACCTGAAGAAATGAAGAAAGAGATTTTGGAAGAAGCTCACAAGACACCATATACCGTTCATCCAGGAGGAACAAAAATGTATCGAGATCTTAAACAGTATTATTGGTGGAATGGTATGAAGAGAGATATCTCAGACTTCGTAAGAAGATGTTTGACGTGTCAAAAGATCAAAGGCGAACACCAAAAGCCGGGAGGAATGTTACAACCATTACCGATTCCAACATGGAAATGGGATCAAGTTACTATGGATTTTCTAGTAGGATTACCTAAGGTAAGAGGTGGATATGATAGCATATGGGTAATCGTGGATAGGTTAACCAAGACAGCACATTTTCTGCCTGTTAAAACGACTGATCGAGTAGAAACTTTAGCAGAACTTTACCACTGTAAGATCACGAGACTCCATGGCATTCCTACATGTATCATCTCAGACAGGGATCCTAAGTTCACATCTGGGCTATGGCAAAACATACAAAGGCATATGGGCACTAAATTGCAATTCAGTACAGCTTCGCATCCACAAACGGATGGGCAGACAGAAAGATTGATAGCCTATTTGGAGAACATGTTGAGAATGTGCGTATTGGAATATTGTGACAGCTGGAATAAGCACTTGCCCTTGATTGAATTTGCTTATAACAATAGTTATCAAGCTTCAATACAGATGGCACCATATGAAGCTTTGTATGGAAGAAAGTGCCGATCACCACTATATTGGGACTTGGATGAATGGAGATGGACAAAGGATGGAATACATAGAGCAGTACGACCTGAACTCATCCAAGATGCAATTGACAAAGTGCAAATTATCAAACAAAAGATGAAGACTGCCCAGGATCGACAAAAGAGTTATGCGGACAAACGACGAAGAAAACTGGAGTTTGAAGTCGGGGATCGAGTATTCCTTAAAGTCTCTCCAAGGAAGGGATTTACAAGGATTGGTAAAGGAGGAAAATTGAATCCCAGGTATGTTGGACGATTTGAGATCATAGAGCGAATAGGAGAAGTTGCATATCGACTAGACTTACCACCTAGCCTAACAGGAATCCACAACGTGTTTCACGTATCTCAGCTCCGAAAATACTACCCTGATGAAACCCATATCCTTCCACCCGAAAACTTACCCCTTGAACCTAACCTTACCTATACAGAAAAACCTATTCGCATTTTAGACCGAAAGTTCCAAGAGTTAAGAAATCGGAAAATTCCACTCGTCAAGGTACTATGGCAAAACCATCAAGTTGAAGAGGCAACTTGGGAACCAGAAGAGAAAATACGTAAATGTTATCCGGAACTATTCAATCAGGTAAGAATCTGGGGACCAGATTCTTTTAAGGGGGGGAGAGTTGTGACATCCCGATTTTTGGTCTAACAACAATCTAAATCGGTTCTTTTCATATACATGCATGCTTACTAATATTTCATGTTTGGTATGATCCTTCTTTTATATGTGAATTATGTGACGTGATAATTACATGATTTTTCAAACTTTAAACGTATTTGACATTCTAACACAATTTTCGAAATCTTATGTCCTAAATTGTAATTTTTGAAAATATAACTAAAACATTTTAAATTTCTGGAAAATATACATATAATTTCAGATTTATAAAGATATAATTTCATCATTTTGGAATTTTTCTAAATTATTTATGAATTTTCGAATTTTAGGCCTTAAAACCCTAATTTTATGCCCTAAAACCCTAGTTTTCGATTTTTACAAACATAAATAAGTATAAATTCGAAATTTTAATAAAATAAAGATATGATTTCAGATTTTATAATATTAGGTCAATAAATATCAGATTTTATTTGATTTTTTGTTTATATTTTATTAAAATATCTTATCTTATCTTATCCTATCTTATCTTATCCTATCTTATCCTATCTTATCTTGTAAATTGACCTTATATTATAAAAATCCTATTTCTTGCCCTAAACTCTATAAAAGGGGGCCATTGTCTTCATTCTCCCCCACACAAACCAAAAATCCCGCCTAAAATCACCCACCCACACTCACTCCACTCTCAACACACAAAATACTCTCTAGTTATAGCAAATCTTCCCCACCTATATATACATCAATAAAACCTTCTTTTTTCATACATATATACCTATTATCCTTCTATATACTCCCTTATTTCCCTCACATACTCTTGAAGGTAGAAACCTTGCTTAAACCCATAACTAAGAGTGTTATTCATGCTTACCTTGAGTAAAAGTTCTTGCTAAGGCATGCTTCAATGCTCTTGAGTAAAAGTTCTTGCTAAAAGCATGCTTCAATGCTCATGAGTAAAAGTTCTTGCCAAGCATGCTTCAATGCTCTTGGTTTAGTAGATTGTTTATTTTTAAAGTGATTTTCTTAAGTTGATATTTCATGATTAACTTAGACATAAGTCTTATGTTACATGCTATTTTCTTGAATGCTATTCTTTTAATACTTGCTAGAAAGCATGTTTTTTTTAGTTGTAATTATGCTCTATGTTCATAAAATTAGGAATAAAGCATGCTTAGTTATCATTCCAAAATATGGTTTTAATATGCTTTTATAATTTAAAATATGAGAATATGTTCCTTATGTTTTTATGTGAGATTATGTGAAAATGTACAATATTTTCTCAAAGTGGATACTAGGTATAAGTTAGCATCTTAATTTCTAAATTATGATTATATGAGTATTGTGTTAGTTCGAGAATATAAGTAGTTAGGTTATTCTTTAAATAAAGATTACTAAGTAGTATCCTAATTATAGCTATTAATGTAAATTTTAGGAGGAAGTCAAGTGATCTAGCCGAAACAAATCTATAAACTTGATAAACTCCTAAGGTGAGTGCTTTGTCAATTCCTTTCTGGGGCTCTGAACTATACGATATAAATATTATTTTTATAGCCTACCTTATTGAATTTATGTTATCAGATTTTTCGGAAAATGTTTTCCATACATATAAGACAAGTTATTTCCAAAAATATTGCATTTTCTGATATTGCCAAGTTGTATCTGTCTCAAAATGATTTTTGACACCTTTGGGATATCATATTTTAATTGTATTTCTATGTATCCCGGGTGTAAAAATGCTTATTGCTTTGTTGACAAGTTGTGAGCCATATATGTCCTATTATATCCGTTTACCCTTGGGGACGCCCTTGGGAAGTTTGGGCCCAGGTACTTATAAGAGGAATTTTATCGGGCGGAACGGACCGTCGATGGAACCTTTTATATGATACCATTCCGTAAAACCAATTTCTACGTACAGCCGGAGGATGACTGTAGTAGGGATTGGAGCGATGTATTGCACGGACGCGTGATACATCTCTGTCTTGTTTGGTGTCGAGGTGGCTTCTCGACAAGGGAGGCATAAGGGTTTCTATTATGATTTATCTGTTTTGGGTAGTTATAAGGTTGGAGACTCCATCTTGGGCTCACTGTTCGTATTACTCAGTTCAGTTATTATTATCAAGTTACATTTCACACTACGTGCACTTTATTATGGTTTAACTGTTTTGAGTCTCATTTTCAATCAAATATATATCTATATATATGTGGCCTCACTAAGTCATTTGGACTTAACCCCTAGTTTCTTTCTGTTCATTGCCTCAGAATCAGAATAATGGGCGTGCATAGGATGGTTGCCGCTCCTCCAGTTGTTATATTAAGCTTCATTTCACTTTGTCTTGCTTTATAATCTGTAGTTTGCTACTTGATGCCACTAGTTGGCTATTTTGATGTTGTACTCGGTTGCTCTACTTGGTTATACTAAACATAGTTATCTATATTATCCATGTTGCATATTTTACTCTACCTCCACTGCGTATTATTAATTTAGGCATTCGTACTGGGTGTGAATTTCAAAATTTGTGCTCAGTGCGATCGTCAGTGGTCTCCAACCGTATAGGAAGATCCTAGCGGGAGGGGTGCCACATTTACAATCTGCCGCCTTATTATTGCATGCGCGATTCATTTCTAATAATGCCACTACTTATTCCTAGCCTAAACTCTCCTGGAAGGGATATTGACGTATATTTGAGACCTCTAAATGATGATTTGAAGGAATTATGGGATATCGGTGTTGAAACTTACGATTTATGCACAAAACAAAATTTCTAGATGCATGTTGTAGTATTATGGATTATTAGTAACCTACCCGGTTACAGTATTTTATCTGGACGGTTGACTATGGGCCATTATGCATGTACATGTTGTTATGGTGAAACTGATTTTGATCAGTTAAGAACTAAGACATGTTATATGGGACATCGTCGATTTCTCCATAGGAATCATTCCTTTAGAAAAAATAAGAGAGACTTTAATGGGAAAGAAGAACATCCTGGAAAGCCTAGAAAATTATTTGGAGATGATGTGCTAGAATGGCTTGAAAGCTTACATGATTTGTGTGGTGAGCTTGGGAAACATCCAACGAATCGAAAAAGAAAACGTGCCTCTGATCAAGTAAACTGGGTCAAGAAGAGTATATTTTATGAGCTACCATATTGGAAAAAACTGTTGATTCAACACAATCTTGATGTAATGCAAATCGAAAAAAATATATGTGACAATGTACTTAGAACTCTTCTTGATATTAAGGGAAAAACCAAGGATACTGTAGTTTCAAGAGAAGATTTATGTGATTGGGGAATTAGGGAGGAACTATTCATTAGGGTACGTTCCAGGGACAACAAACCCATAAAGCCAGTTGCATGTTTTAACTTATTCTCATAGGAGAAAGTGGATTTTATGAGTTCTTAAAATCGATCAAGTTTCCTGATGGTTACACTGCAAACGTATCAAGATGTGTGTGGGATAATAAGCTCTCCAGTCTAAAGTCTCATGATTGCCATGTAATGCTTCAAAGGTTGATTCCTGCTGGAATACATGGATATTTAACAAACGAAGTAAATGATGCTTTATATGAATTAGGGGATTTTTTTAAGGAGTTGTGCTCAAGAACATTGAAGGACGAGAATGTTGAAACATTGACGAAAAATATACCAATCATTTGGTGTAAATTAGAAAGAATATTTCCTCCTTGCTTCTTTACTCTAATGGTGCACTTAGCTGTTCACCTGCCTCGAGAGGCTAAACTTGCTGGGCCAGTGCAATTTCGATGGATGTATCCAATCGAGAGGTAGTGATATCAATAATTTTTAAAGTTTGTGCTATTAGATTGTTTTCTAACACAACTATATATATTATTTATATTATATTTTTAGGCACTCTTAAAGGCTTTGTTCGCAACAAAGAACGCCCTGAAGGTCCTGATATGGAGACCAAGTTTAATCATCCGAAACATAATTATGTTGGTGGTCATGACCTAGAGGGAAACAAACTTTCCATATTCTCAATGAACTGTCGACCATTTGGGCAAATTATTCCAGAACTTGTGTTGCTAGATAAAGTAGTGACGAAAGCTCATTGGTACATCTTGACCAATTGTAAAGAAGTGGAGCCATACTTGAAGTAAGGAATTTTTCAAGTATAATACTTGGATAATTAAGTATTGTGTAAAGTGAGTACAATAAGGCATAGTTTTATCTGTATTTTCACAGATTGCACAAAGCAAAATTATTGGGCATTAGTTTAAATGAAGTTGGTGATTTGGAAGAATATGACAAGAGACATGAGGAACAATTCCCACATTGGTTTAAAGATCATGTAAGTTATGAGCATAATATTAGGGGGGAAAGGAATTGTGCTTGTAAACAATTTATATATTATTAACATGAGCTATCTAATATGTAGATAAATTTGTTGCACCACCATGGTTCTGAAGAAGTTATCGATGGATTGTGGGCTGTGGCAAATTGTCCTCTAAAATTGAACACAAAGTGTTATAGAAGGTGTATTGTTAATGAGGTTCAATTTCGAACAAGAGATCGTGATGAACGTTGTAAAAAACAAAATAGCGGACTAGTCATTGAAGGAAAACAAAACAGCAAGGCCATTGAAGTTTTTGGTTTCTTGAGTTGAGTAGTTGAATTGACCTATATTAGTGGCTATAAAGTTGTTTTGTTTCAGTGTGAATGGTTTGACATGGGGAGTAAGAAAACAATGCGGAATGACAAGCGTTTCATTAGTATTGATGTAAGATCGCGTCAGTGCAAGAATGATCTTTTTGTGTTACCAATTTAAGTGCAACAAGTATTTTTCATAAATAACACAAAGTTGGGTGCAAATTTGCAAGTTGTGCAACTGGTGCAACATATGTATTTATGGGATCTTCCTGAATTGGAAGTACAAGATGGAGCTGATAAGGCAGAAATTGGAGATCAAGCATGTATGACAAACGTGATGCAACAATACGAGTCTAGCGGAGTTAATCCAATTAATGAAAAAACTATTCATAACACTCCTATGCAACTTGTAAGGGATGATGTGGAACCCGAAATCGGGGATCCTATAATCTTTTAAAAGATTAGGCATTCCAAAGAAGAAGGAATCGTAGATGCATATGGTGAAGAAGACGACATTGCAGAAGATGAAAACAATCTTCTAGATTTAAACTTTGATTATTTAGATGAGAGTGAGGATTTTGATGGGAATGACGATTGTGATTAGATTTCACTTAGAAATCATCTTGCACTTACAGTTGGAAGAATTTGTATTTTAATTCATATGGTTGTTTGAATTTGGTGGATTTTTGCCTTTTGCAATTTTAAAAATGTGGTTGTATGTGTATTGTAGTGGTTATTGGTTTTTTCTTTCAGACTAAACATGTTTGCTGTTATTTACACTTGTTATTATATATATATATATATATTTATATATTTGATGTGTTGTTTAGGTTTATCTACTAATTATTTTATTTTTGATATCACTCATTATCATGTAGGCTTCTGAGCAAACACGAGTCACAAATCATCATGTGCTTCCAACTACATCAACACCAACAAATGTCCCAACATTGACTGCAAGTGTTCCAATTGCATCACATTCCACCTCTCAAAATAGATGTGGAAATACAGTGCGAACTACAAACATGTCAATATCAACTTCACATATTCAAGATGAATCAAGTTTAAACTCTCCAAATCCATCACAATCAGCCCCTATGATGCATAGGCACTTGAGATGAAACGATCCCGTAATTCCTATTATTCAAATAATTGATATAAACTCTTATTGTGACATCCCGATTTTTGGTCTAAAAACTATATAAACCGGTTCTTATAATATACACGCATGCTTACTAATATTTCATGTTTTGTATGATCCTTCTTTTATATATGAATTATGTGAGGTGATAATTACATGATTTTTCAAATTTTAAACGAATTTGATATTCTAACACAATTTTCGAAATCTTATGTCCTAAATTGCAATTTTCGAAAATATAACTAAAACATTTTTAATTTCTGGAAAATATACATATAATTTCAGATTTATAAACATTAAATTTCATAATTTTGGAATTTTTCTAAATTAATTATGAATTTTCGGATTTTATGCCCAAAAACCCTAATTTTCAGTTTTTACAAAATAAATAAATACAAATTCGAATTTTTAATAAAATAAAGATATGATTTCAGATTTTATAAGATGAGGACAATCAAAATCAGATTTTATTAGATTTTATTTGATTTTATTTGATTTTGTGTTAATATTTTATTAAAATATCCTACACTAATATAAGATGAATTTCTTCTAGAAATTGTGCATTTGTGTGGTCTTCCATTCATCTAGATTCATGACTCATGGATTAGGGTTACACCAAGGCTAGAATAGAGGAGGGAGGTGGAAGATTTCATTTAATTTGGCATTTAATTCTATGCCTAGTTGGGAGATTTGCATTAAATGGAAAGATTTGCATTTCTTAAACCTTGGTCCCCAAGTCTTGCCTTCTACCCTCATTCTCCACTATAAATAGGACCTCCCACACACTTCCCCATCCCCAAAAACGTCCTCACACATACACACACTATACTCTCTCTATTTTCTTCCACAAACACACAAATCCCGCCTAAAAACACACCCCCTCACTTACTCTACTCTCAACACCCAAAACACTTCCTATTTATAGCCTATCTTCCACCCACATATATGTACACACAAGCCCTTCTATTTTAATCCATATATACCTAATAACCTTCCACATACTCCCTTATTTCCCTCACGTACTCTTGAAGGAGGAAGTCAAGTTGATCTAGCCGAAACAAATCTATAAACTTGATAAACTCCTAAGGTGAGTGCTTTGTCAATTCCTTTTTGGGGCTTTGAACTATATGATATAAATATTATTCGTATAGCCTACCTTATTGAATTTATGCGATCAAATCTTTCGAAAAATGTTTTCCATACATATAAGACAAGTTATTTTCAAAAATATTGCATTCTCTGATATTGCCAGTTGTATCTGTCCCGAAATGATTTTTGACACCTTTGGGATATCATATTTTAATTATATTTCTATGTATCCCAGGTGTAAAAATAAGTTATTGCTTTGTTGACAAGTTGTGAGCCATATTTGTTTCGTTATATTTCCGTTTACCCTTGGGGACGCCCTTGGGAAGTTTGGGCCCAGGTACTTATAAGAGGAATTTTATCGGGCGGAACGGACCGTCGATGGAACCTTTTATATGATACCATTCCGTGAAACCAATTTCTACGTACAGCCGGAGGATGACTGTAGTAGGGATTGGAGCGATGTATTGCACGGACGCGTGATACATCTCCGTCTCGTTTAATGTCGAGGTGGCTTCTCGACAAGGGAGGCATAAGGGTTTCTATTATGATTTATCTGTTTTGGGTAGTCATAAGGTTGGAGACTCCGTCTTGGGCTCACTGTCCGTATTACTCAGTTCAGTTATTATTATCAAGTTACATTTCACACTACGTGCACTTTATTATGATTTAACCGTTTTGAGTCTCATTTTCAGTCAATTATATATCTATCTAAATGTGGCCTCACTAAGTCATTTGGACTTAACCCCTCGTTTCTTTCTGTTCATTGCCTCAGAATCAGAATAATGGGAGTACATAGGATGGTAGCCGCTCCTCCAGTTGTATATTAAAACTTCATTTTGCTTTGTCTTGCTTTATAATCTGTAATTTGCTACTTGATGCCACTAGTTGGCTATTTTGATGTTGCGCTACTTGGTTGTACTAAATATAGTTATATATATTATCCATATTGCATATTTTACTCTACCTCCACTGCGTATTGTTAAGTTAGGCGTTCGTATTGGGTATGAATTCCAAAATTTGTGCTCAATGCGATCGTCGGTGGCCTCCAACCGTATAGGAAGATCCTAGCGGGAGGGGTGCTACAGCGGTGGTATCAGAGCCTAGGTTTAGGTTATAACCATGTGTTATATATAGGTAAGCATGCATACATATAGTCTTTGTTTTGACCAAATCACTATGTGTATATGTGCTCTGTTTGTGATTATCGAATATGCTATCCCATATTATATACATGATGTCGTGAAGTCTTCTGCATTACTTTATGTGATAATCATGTTTTGATAATTATTCCCTAGATTTGAATCCGTAACACTTAGAATTTTGATGGCGCCACGAAAAGGAGCTACACGTACGCGCTTACACTCCCAATCGACCCCAGAACCAACTCACCCTACTGTAACACAACCCCAAGGAAACCGTCATCAAGGACCCACGACGAGGTTGGACCCAGAAGAAAATCATGTTCCAAACCAAGGAAATAATAATGATATTCTGAGCCAAATGGTTGGAGTTTGGAGAGAAATTACCCAACAAAATCAAAATCACCAGTCGGATGATAGGATGCTAGATCGCTTCCTGCGCTTCAACCCACCAAAATTCTATGGGGAGCCTAACGATCAAAAGGCTGAATCCTGGGTAGCGGCAATTACCAAGATCCTTAAGGTTTTGCGATGTAATGAAAAGGAACAAGTGGAGTTCACCGTATTCTTGATGGAAGGAGCAGCCCACAACTGGTGGAAGCTCGTGGAACAAAGATGGAATGCCAATCAAACACCTGTAACTTGGGAAAATTTTCTAAAGGAGTTTTCTGATAAATTTATACCCCAAGTAGTTCGGGATGCAAGAGAAAAAGAATTTATGGATTTGATTCAAGGGATCCTTACTATTGCAGAATATGAGGCCAAATTCGCTCGTTTGGTACAGTATGCGCCACATATAATGAATGATGAAAGGAGAAAAACCAAACGATTCATCCAAGGTTTGCGGCCTGAAGTCCGATGGGCGTTAATGGCGACCGACATTGAGGAATATACACAGGCTGTCAGTAAGTCCATGGTTGTTGAGGCAGAAATTTGGGAAATCAAACAAATAACTAACAAAGTGAGCAAGAATAAGGTATCTAGTCCAGAGGGTGGAGGACAAATCAGACAAACCAATACAAGGAACAATAAGCGCCCTCGCATTGAAGGAAATCAAAATGTTAACCAACTTGGAGGCAGGGAAAGAATTGGATGCAACTACTGTGGACATCCTAGCCACGTAGAGGCAAACTGTTGGAAAAAGAATGGAAAATGTGTAGCATGCGGTAGTGATCAACACATGATTAAAGAGTGCCCGAAAGCCCGAAACCCTAATATCCTTGGCCCAACTCAAGAAGGAAGGACCCAAGTTCCACCTGTCAGAAGGCCAAAAGTAAAAGCTAGAGCTTACGCTCTAGAGGCGGATGAAGGACCCGATCCAACTGCAGTAGTGGAAGGTACAACTCAAATTTTAAACACTTCTATGAAAATACTATATGATCCTGGAGCTACTCATTCTTTCATATCTGTGGAATCTGTGAATCGATTGGGGTTATTGCTAGAATCTTTATCTTATAACTTTGAAGTCAGCACCCCCTTAGGATCTAGTTATCTTACTGATCGGGTTCTGAAAGGATGTCCAATAAGAATTGAAGGAAAAACATATCCCGCTGACTTAATAGAGCTTCCTATTCACAACTACGATATAATCCTTGGGATGGATTGGTTGTATCAACATCAGGCCCAACTAGATTGTTTTGCTAAGAGGATTATTTTAGGAAAGGATAACTCACCTGGGCCAATAATCCCCATTAGTTCATCCAAAACCATTTCTCTTATCTCCTTCGTTGAAGCAAAGGAGTGTATCAAGGAGGGAGCATTAGGATTCATTGCCTATTTGCTCAACAAACCAAAGGACCAAATAAAGATAGAGGAAGTTCCCGTTGTAAATGAATTCCAAGATGTGTTTCCAGAAAAATTGAATTCATTACCCCCTCAAAGAGAAATAGAATTTGTGATCGACACCATACCAGCAGCTGAACCTTATTCAAAAACACCATACCGAATGGCCCCAGCTGAATTGAAGGAGTTGAAGAAGCAACTTGAAGAATTAATAGAAAGCGGATATGTTCGGCCAAGTACATCACCATGGGGAGCGCCAGTGCTGTTTGTTAAAAAGAAGGATGGGTCACTTCGGATGTGTATTGATTATCGGGAGTTAAATCGGATGACTATCAAGAATAAATATCCACTCCCACACATAGAAGAACTATTTGATCTTCTACAAGGATCACAAGTATATTCTAAATTGGATTTGAGACAAGGATATTATCAGCTTAGAGTTAAAGAGGAAGATATTCCTAAAACATCATTTAATACTCGATATGGGCACTTTGAATTTGTTGTTATGCCTTTTGGATTGACCAATGCACCAGCAGCTTTTATGGATATGATGCACCGGGTCTTCCGACCATATTTGGATCAATTTGTGGTTATTTTCATTGATGACATCCTGGTATACTCAAGGACTCCAGAACTGCATGCGGAACATTTGCGAATTGTTCTACAGACGTTACGAGAAAACAAATTATATGCGAAATTTAGTAAGTGTGACTTTTGGTTAGAAAAAGTTACATTTTTAGGGCATATAATTTCCAAGACCGGAATTGAAGTCGATCCCTCCAAGGTGGAAGCTGTTAATAATTGGAAGCGCCCGAAGACTCCAACTGAAGTAAGAAGTTTTCTGGGTTTAGCAGGTTACTATCGGCGGTTCATACAAAATTTTTCAAAAATTGCAGAGCCCTTAACTCAACTTACTCGCAAGAATTCTCCTTGCCAATGGAATGAAAAGTGTGAAGTTAGTTTTCAAGAATTAAAAAGACGTTTAACCACTGCCCCAGTGCTGACACTACCTGAAGGAAATGAAAATTTTGCTGTCTACACTGATGCATCTAGAGAAGGTTTGGGATGTGTGTTAATGCAAAATGGGAAAGTGGTTGCTTACGCATCAAGAAAGCTTCGTTCTCATGAGTGTAATTATCCGACCCATGATTTGGAGTTAGCAGCAATTATATTTGCTTTGGCCAAGTGGAGACATTATCTGTATGGGACAACCTTTGAGGTGTATACAGATCACAAAAGCTTAAAGTACTTACCCACTCAGAAGGACCTCAACATGAGACAAAGAAGATGGCTGGAATTCTTGGAGGACTATGATTGTAAGATCCAATATCACCCCGGGAAAGCCAACTTAGTTGCCGATGCTCTTAGTAGAAAAGCCGGATTAGCACGATTAAGCAGTGGAATTGGGGTCTCTAAAAGTAACTTTATCATAAAGACTCATGCTCAAATAGCAGATCTAACTGTTCAATCAGAACTAGTCACCAAGATTCGGGAAAAGCAAGCAAAGGATAAGTGGAGTCAGAAGCAAATTGCCCAGGTAGGGGAAAGTACAAATGAGAAATATGGGATTGATGATATGGGGATTTTACGTTACAAGGGCAGAATATGTATAACTGAAGAAATGAAGAAACAGATTTTAGAAGAAGCTCATAAGACACCATATACCGTTCATCCAGGAGGAACAAAAATGTATCGAGATCTTAAACAGTATTATTGGTGGAATGGTATGAAGAGAGACATCTCAGACTTTGTAAGAAGATGTTTGACATGTCAAAAGATCAAAGGAGAACACCAAAAGCCGGGAGGAATGTTACAACCATTACCGATTCCAACATGGAAATGGGATCAAGTTACTATGGATTTTCTAGTAGGATTACCTAAGGTAAGAGGTGGATATGATAGCATATGGGTAATCGTGGATAGGTTAACCAAGTCAGCACATTTTCTGCCTGTTAAAACAACTGATCGAGTGGAAACTTTAGCAGAACTTTACCACCGTGAGATCACGAGACTCCACGGCATTCCTACATGTATCATCTCAGACAGGGATCCTAAGTTCACATCTAGATTATGGCAAAGCATACAAAGGCATATGGGCACTAAATTGCAATTCAGTACAGCTTCACATCCACAAACGGATGGGCAGACAGAAAGATTGATAGCCTATTTGGAGGACATGTTGAGAATGTGCGTATTGGAATTTGGTGATAGCTGGAATAAGCACTTGCCCTTGATTGAATTTGCTTATAACAATAGCTATCAAGCTTCAATACAGATGGCACCATATGAAGCTTTGTATGGAAGAAAGTGTCGATCACCGCTATATTGGGACTTAGATGAATGGAGATGGACAAAGGATGGAATACATAGAGCAGTACGACCTGAACTCATCCAAGATGCAATTGACAAAGTGCAAATTATCAAACAAAAGATGAAGGCTGCCCAAGATCGACAAAAGAGTTATGCAGACAAGCGACGAAGAAAACTGGAGTTTGAAGTCGGGGATCGAGTATTCCTTAAAGTCTCTCCAAGGAAGGGATTTACAAGGATTGGTAAAGGAGGAAAATTGAATCCCAGGTATGTTGGACCATTTGAGATCATAGAGCGAATAGGAGAAGTCGCATATCGACTAGACTTACCACCTAGCCTAACAGGAATCCATAACGTATTTCACGTATCTCAGCTCCAAAAATACTACCCTGATGAAACCCATATCCTTCCACCTGAAAACATACCCCTTGAACCTAACCTTACCTATACAGAAAAACCTATTCGCATTTTAGATCGAAAGTTCCAAGAGTTAAGAAATCGGAAAATTCCACTCGTCAAGGTACCATGGCAAAACCATCAAGTCGAAGAGGCAACTTGGGAACCTGAAGAGAAAATACGTAAATATTATCCGGAGCTATTCAATCAGGTAAGAATCTGGGGACCAGATTCTTTTAAGGGGGGGAGAGTTGTGACATCCCGATTTTTGGTCTAAAAACTATATAAACCGGTTCTTATAATATACACGCATGCTTACTAATATTTCATGTTTTGTATGATCCTTCTTTTATATATGAATTATGTGAGGTGATAATTACATGATTTTTCAAATTTTAAACGAATTTGATATTCTAACACAATTTTCGAAATCTTATGTCCTAAATTGCAATTTTCGAAAATATAACTAAAACATTTTTAATTTCTGGAAAATATACATATAATTTCAGATTTATAAACATTAAATTTCATAATTTTGGAATTTTTCTAAATTAATTATGAATTTTCGGATTTTATGCCCAAAAACCCTAATTTTCAGTTTTTACAAAATAAATAAATACAAATTCGAATTTTTAATAAAATAAAGATATGATTTCAGATTTTATAAGATGAGGACAATCAAAATCAGATTTTATTAGATTTTATTTGATTTTATTTGATTTTGTGTTAATATTTTATTAAAATATCCTACACTAATATAAGATGAATTTCTTCTAGAAATTGTGCATTTGTGTGGTCTTCCATTCATCTAGATTCATGACTCATGGATTAGGGTTACACCAAGGCTAGAATAGAGGAGGGAGGTGGAAGATTTCATTTAATTTGGCATTTAATTCTATGCCTAGTTGGGAGATTTGCATTAAATGGAAAGATTTGCATTTCTTAAACCTTGGTCCCCAAGTCTTGCCTTCTACCCTCATTCTCCACTATAAATAGGACCTCCCACACACTTCCCCATCCCCAAAAACGTCCTCACACATACACACACTATACTCTCTCTATTTTCTTCCACAAACACACAAATCCCGCCTAAAAACACACCCCCTCACTTACTCTACTCTCAACACCCAAAACACTTCCTATTTATAGCCTATCTTCCACCCACATATATGTACACACAAGCCCTTCTATTTTAATCCATATATACCTAATAACCTTCCACATACTCCCTTATTTCCCTCACGTACTCTTGAAGGAGGAAGTCAAGTTGATCTAGCCGAAACAAATCTATAAACTTGATAAACTCCTAAGGTGAGTGCTTTGTCAATTCCTTTTTGGGGCTTTGAACTATATGATATAAATATTATTCGTATAGCCTACCTTATTGAATTTATGCGATCAAATCTTTCGAAAAATGTTTTCCATACATATAAGACAAGTTATTTTCAAAAATATTGCATTCTCTGATATTGCCAGTTGTATCTGTCCCGAAATGATTTTTGACACCTTTGGGATATCATATTTTAATTATATTTCTATGTATCCCAGGTGTAAAAATAAGTTATTGCTTTGTTGACAAGTTGTGAGCCATATTTGTTTCGTTATATTTCCGTTTACCCTTGGGGACGCCCTTGGGAAGTTTGGGCCCAGGTACTTATAAGAGGAATTTTATCGGGCGGAACGGACCGTCGATGGAACCTTTTATATGATACCATTCCGTGAAACCAATTTCTACGTACAGCCGGAGGATGACTGTAGTAGGGATTGGAGCGATGTATTGCACGGACGCGTGATACATCTCCGTCTCGTTTAATGTCGAGGTGGCTTCTCGACAAGGGAGGCATAAGGGTTTCTATTATGATTTATCTGTTTTGGGTAGTCATAAGGTTGGAGACTCCGTCTTGGGCTCACTGTCCGTATTACTCAGTTCAGTTATTATTATCAAGTTACATTTCACACTACGTGCACTTTATTATGATTTAACCGTTTTGAGTCTCATTTTCAGTCAATTATATATCTATCTAAATGTGGCCTCACTAAGTCATTTGGACTTAACCCCTCGTTTCTTTCTGTTCATTGCCTCAGAATCAGAATAATGGGAGTACATAGGATGGTAGCCGCTCCTCCAGTTGTATATTAAAACTTCATTTTGCTTTGTCTTGCTTTATAATCTGTAATTTGCTACTTGATGCCACTAGTTGGCTATTTTGATGTTGCGCTACTTGGTTGTACTAAATATAGTTATATATATTATCCATATTGCATATTTTACTCTACCTCCACTGCGTATTGTTAAGTTAGGCGTTCGTATTGGGTATGAATTCCAAAATTTGTGCTCAATGCGATCGTCGGTGGCCTCCAACCGTATAGGAAGATCCTAGCGGGAGGGGTGCTACACTTATGGTCTTAAAAATGTCATTTTTACTTTTTGTTTCACATTTTAGCCTGATTTTTAGGATTCATTGAAAGCTAAAGTGCTAATTTTCAAATTTCGATTACCACTCTTGGAAAATTCGTCTATTAAATACTTATGAGTTTTCAAAAATAATATAAATAAGTATTCTAGATTTTTATGCATGGAGAAGATACAATTTTGAATACATTCCATAATTTTCAAATTTTAGAGGCATTTGACATTCAAACACAATTTTCAAAATTTTATGTCATAAATTGAAATTTTCGAAAATATAACTAAAACATTTTTAATTTCTGGGAAATATACATATAATTTCAGGTTTATAAAGTTTAAATTTCATGATTTTGGAATTTTTCTAAATTATTTATGAATTTTCGGATTTTATGCCCTAAAAACCCCTAAAGTATAGGTAAATTGTATTTTCTACCCCTAGATATTATTTTTCTTTCCTAATATGAATAATTTTATATAATATACAAGAAATAAATTATTTTTTCAGATATTTTAAGGGAGGGGGACGAATTTTTGGAGGGGTTTTGGGAGATAAAATTATAAAAGAGTAAATACTTGGCTTGTATTAAGTCTTGCCCTCCAAGTTGCTAGATACAATGTATTTATACACTTGGCCAATACCTTCAAGATACAAGAACACATGCTTGGCTCATGTTAAAGTAGAGCAACACTTAAGCTACTTAGACCCAAATACTTGGCCAATTAGGATAATAATTAGACAAGGACTTAATGCTATTTTAATGCTATGTCTTGTTATTAGTATATATGTAAAATTACTTGGAAAAATACCAAAACCACCACACACACACCCTAAAATCCGACCACACACACACACACACACTTCATTCCTCTTGTTTTCATTCAATTTTCCTCATATCCTTCAAGTCTTGAAACCCTCTCACCCCTTCAAACACTCTCCCTACTTCAAACCCTACAAGAAGAGGAAGAAGACATATCAAGGTAGAAATTGGCCTATGGCATGAGTTAGGGTTAGAATTTATCAAACTATTAGTATTTTATCATCCCAATTAGGCCTAGGAGGTGACCACAAGTTGGTTTCCATCTTGGGTCCAAGGGGATACAACATGTGTTAGTTATATATGTGTTTATGATGCATGTTAGGTTACAATCTTTGAATACACATGCTGAAATTTGTTGAACCTATGCTTAAGTGATGCTTGAGTTCTATGATTATCATGTTTTATATCTTCTTATAGTCTTAATTATGTGCTAGAAGCTAAAATTTTAAGGTTTCAAAGCTGGAAAATTTGAGGTGTACACATGCTGAAATCACTGTTCATGCAGAAACTTTGGCTTTCGAAGCTGAAAAGTTCGATTTTTGCACGGCTGGAAAATCCAAAAATTTCCAACCAAAAACCTGGTTTATATACTTTAAATTCAGTGTAGAATAAGCTGTCGAAACAGGTTTTGAAAAGCTGGAGGTTTGGGTTACGAGAACTGGAAATTTCAGCGGTTGCGCGCTAAAAGTGTTTCGCATCGCAGTCTGCAAATTCCAGCTCTCGTAAGCTGAAATCTCGATATTTTTCCAAATAAAAGTCTATTTCACAACCTTAGGCACATATGTGAAGAGTTTCAGGAGATTTGAAGGCTTGAAATTTATGTTCGTATGAGCTAATGTCGGTTTCGCAAAATCGGAAATTGTGTTACTTCATGCTGAAATTTGTGCACTAGCTACTGAAATGGTTTGTGTTATGCTGAAATTGTGATTCAAATGTGTTGAAATTATGTGTGTAAGGGCCCTATATGATTTCGGTGTGGATGGGGCTAGAGTTCGGCCGGGCGGCAATGGGCTTGCCGGTCTTAAAACAGTTCTCGCCATCCATGCCTATTCCCATCTTGCATGGACGGAATGTTTCATGTATTGGTTGTGGGTCGTAGGAATTCGGCATATGCCCGGGATATGACCACTGGAGTGTTTGGTTGGGCACCAAGATTGGTTGGAATTGGTGCAAATATTGTGATTGCATTACAGCATGGCGAGATAAGGTAGCCGCCCATCGAGGTGGAAAATGGTAACAATGTGTTGGATTGTGTTGCTCTTGTGAGCTGAAATTTATGTGATTTGATCAGAACTGAAATTTATATGGTTTAATGTGTAGTTTTATGTGCTTTTATGACAATATGCAAATTCACACGAACACCTCATGTTGTATGCGAATTTCTACTCAACATGTGTATATGTTGACATCGTTTTCTATTATGTTTTAGCCGGATTTGAGACCCCTGAAGATAGGAACAAGGAAGATGTAGGAGGACGCTTCGAGGCATTTAGTTAATTATCTATGTTGTGCTAGAAACTTGATAGTTAAACTTGTGTATACGTTGTATAAGCGACTTATGTAAACGTTCCTTTTGAATAATAATACGCTTGTTTGGGTTCGTTACGCTATATGTTAGCACGTTTAATGAGATGGTTACGAATAGATGTTTTATAATTAGCTAGAGGTTTCGGGGCGTTACATGAGAGATGAACTTGGTGGCACTACACTAACATCAGGTTAGCTTTTTAGCTTTTAAATTAAAGAAGCTACAAAAGAAGTTATACCATATTGGGCAATGTGTAAAAGCATTGTTATGCTTATTTTATAGTGTTGTTTTTTTTTCCTTCCTTTAAATCATTTGTTTTGCATATAACATCTACACTTCATTACTTTTAGAATCCAGCAATACAAGGAATTTTCGTGGTCCTAACAGAGGGTTAAACTTGGACAAGATAGTAAACCAAGTAACGTACTTTCTATCTCAGAAAGTTATATGAGTTAAATTTTCTAATTAAGTGCTTCGTACCACAATTTGGAAAGATGAAGATTGTATTTAACCCGGGAGAGAAAATCCAAATGAATCAGGAGATTGAATTCGCTACAAAAAAATTATTCATTATAAAAATCATACTTCAGGAAAGTGCTTAGTATTCATCATAAAAATCATACTTTTTATTAATATTATTTCTATTATCGTTTTATCTTAATGTAGGAACGATCGAAGGTCAATTCTACAAATCATCAAGCATTGCCTTTCAACCATACTTCAGGAAAAATTAGATACCTTAGTCGTTACAAAAAAATGGTATGATTTTCAATAAGGTTGTTGTAATTATTTGTTATCTTAAATTATCATTCTAAATTTGAAATATGATTTGCAACAATGGCTTTGATGTTTTTATAGGCTAAGAAGAGTAAGATCCAGTTGTGGAAGAATACTCATCTTACAAAAGTTGGACAATTTGTGAATCCTGTTGCTCAATCAAAATTTGTAAGTTTGTATTTAATTATTCTCTTTTTTGTAATCTGGTGTATGTATTTTTATTACTTGTAATTTTATAGCATGAGTACCTATGGTACTGAGTTTGTAATCATTCTCCCTATTTTATTGTTTATTCCACTACTTCCGTTTCTTAAGCATATTGTAATAATTAGGTTTTTTTGCTTTCTCTTGGAAAGTATATTGTCTCATTTTGTTTTTGTTATTGTAGGCTGCCATGAGTGAGTTAAAGGATATATCGATCGAAGAAGGGGGAGAGCCTATGTCTGAGGATGAAATCCTCATCTCTGCATCTGGTCATCGATCAGGTTACCAAAAGGGGAGGGGAGGTGGAGTAGAGGTATCATGTGGCAATAGCGTTCCATCAACTACCTTACAAACTGAGCTTCAAGTTGTTAATCAACAAATAAGTACTGTAACTCAAGATTTACAGGAACAAAAGGAGGAAAATAAAAAGAACAAGAAGCAAATTGAGGCATTCCAAGCACAAATGCAACAAATGCAGCAGTTATCGTTAAAGATGCAAGCTGACAATAATGCCGGTGATATGATCACTTGGACTATACTTTATTTAATTACTTGTAAAATGTCGAATAACTTTCTACTTTGTTTTTTTTTTTTCGGAATCCTTCAAATATTTTATTATACTATTATTTTTAACAACTTTATTTCTAACTTGTTGCAGATTGATGCTCACTTTGCTAGTTGGAAGCAAATGGAGAAGAAATCATTGATATTTTGAGGAAAAATATCTGACATTTGACATTGTCTTTATTTTTTACTTTGATATTACTAAAAAAAATATAATAAGTGTTTATTGATCTTTTGGATAGTAGGTGTTTGTTGATATTTTGGATAGTAGAAGTTTATTGATAGTTAGAATAGTTGTTACTTGGGATATATTTAATTGTGGTGAGACACAAACATTTTTAATGATTTTTGCGCATTTGTTTATTTTAATATTTTGTTGGTTTAACTTGAATTGTAGATTCCATGGAGCTGCGTTGTTTTTTGTTTAGTGATGATAACTAAAATTATAAATGCATACTTTATAGATTATTTTCCATCAAAGTAAGGATGTATTTGAATAGTTGAATAATTTGTTTTGTAACAAATAAATATTGTCTCTATAATATAAAATTTGGCACAAAACGGACATTTTTTGTGATGAAATTTTAATTTATCGTAAATAAAATTTTGTCACAACAATCTTTCATCCGATGTGACGAAATATATCATCGCAATACTACCCGTGACAAACATATATTGTCACTAAAGAATTAAATATGACACAATAAGGCCATTTTGTGATGATTTTTTCATTTATGGCAACGAATATATTGTCGTGATAGTTTGTACTATGATGTGACAAAATGTATTGTCGCAATAGGTACTCATATCAAATAAATATTGCCACTACAATATAAATTTTGGCGCCGTTCCGACAAATTTATTGTCACAATAGGTACTTTGATGTGAGGAAACAAATTTTGTTGTGATGAATTTTTGATTTATTCCGACCAAAATATTGTTACGATAGTCGTCATTCTAATGTGACGAAACATATCGTCACAATTGGTCAGAAAACACTATCCTACTGTGACAAAATGAGGTTTTGGTGACGAAATTCAATATCATATGCGACAAAAAGTTCGTCACTAACGACTTCAATTGTGACAAAATCCTAATTTGTCACAATCGGTTGTGACAAAATGCATTTTGTTACAAGAGCCCTATTGTAACAGGCCTCACATGACAAATCTTGAGATGAAGTGTTTTGCCGCAATAGGTTTTTGCGATAAATTTTACATCTTTTTTGATGAATTTTTTTGTCACGAGAAATTGATTTTTTTGTAGTGGCCATGCTATATAGACAAGATTTGGAGTTTTGTTATCTCCATCACCTGAAGATGATTTTGGCATGGGGTACCCCCATCAATAAATCCAAACATTTCTTAACTCTCAATGACAACATATATTTGAGTTTTCCACAAAAAAAAAAAATTGTTTGGAGTAAATTTTAATCAAATAAATTTTCTACATTCAAAGAAAACGGATATGGGTTAATGATTGTGGAAGTGGAGGGAGCCACCTCTCTGTCTCTCTTTCTTCTTTCTTCCTTTTTTCTTTTTAATAAACACTCAACTATGTGTTCTTGTGACGGTCCGGTAAACCCTATTATTTATGATTTATGTGGCAAGTATTATTTGACTTATTATTTGATAAAAAGGATTTCAAAAGATAGATATGATTTTAATTTGTGAATAATTGTGCATTACACTATATGCATTTTAAAAACATGATCATTTCTCTATTAGTGGTAAAATTTTAAACTTATATATTTATTATTAATTTCAAACATCATTATTTCTTATTATTTTATTTTCCCACCAATATAATATATTGTTGTTATTTTTATAATTGGAATTTAATTTTAATTTTATATTTAATTTTTGAGAAATATAGGAATACTTGTTTTCACCTTCGAAAATATACATCTATTAGATTTACTTATTCATTTAACGTAACATTTCTAAACTCATTACATTAGTTTATGTGTATATATATAACCAATATATATATAAGGATATATTTAATTAGTTAAATACTTATCTTTGGACACACACACATACATATATATATATATATATCTATATATATTATTACTTGTAGACTAATTATATATATATATATATAGCTACCTATATACACACACACGTTTACATATATATATATATATATATATTTATCTATCTATTTTATTAGTTAACCACTTATGCATACTCACACGTACCTATATATATATACATATATATATCTTGATACACACACACACACACATATATATATATAGATAGATGTTTAAATACTTGGTAATATATATATCTACATATACACACACCCCCATCCATATATACACTAGTGGTAAATTATCTATCTACATATACACACACCCATCCATATATACACTAATGGTAAATTATCTATCTACATATATACACACACATCCATATACATACTAGTGGTAAATTATATCTCTACATATACACACATACATCCATATATCACCTAGTGGTGATTTCTATATCTATATATCCACACATACATCCACATATATAGACTAGTGGTGATTTATATATCTACATATACACCTACATGTCCACATACATAAATATATATATATATATACTAGGTTATTAATATAGTAATGTGTACATATAAATAATCATATAGAATGAATGGTTTATATATTTATTTTATTATAATATTAGTTATTTCTTCTTTTCTCCTCTATAAATAGATTCCAACTCCAACCCCATTTTCATCCCAAAATCCCGCCTAAAAACATACCCCCACACTCACTCTACTCGCAACACCCAAAACACTTTCTTTTTATAGTCTATCTTCCACCCACATATATATATATACAAACCCTTCTATTTTCATTCATATATACCTATTAGCCTTCGATATAGCCCTTTATATACCATCTTTTATCCCTAAAAATAAGTGAAAGGTAGAATTATTACCTTTCTCATAAGTAGTTTAGCCAACATGATCTTAGATTATTTTCATAAACAAGGCTTTAACTTGGGTTTACCAAAATAATGGTCAAATACCAAGTGATTTCCTATGTTCACATTTTATGATTTTATGCCTCAAATTATTTGCTATACATGTTAATATCATGATAATTCTTTTTATGTTATTATGCTTTCATAAAAGTATATGCATGAACATGATATGTTTATTTATGCTTTGATAAGATATATGTGCTATGAGAAATAATTTCTCAATTATGTGTTGGGCCCGAAATATTTTGGAATGGATGTGGCTGAGTTCCGCCGGGACATTCTATCGGAGATGCTGGTATTAAGTGTTCCAGCCCTCCATCTCCTAATCCCTCCTCATATGCATGGACGGAGTGTTCCATGTGAGAGTGGGTCGTAGGCTTCGGCATATACCCGGGTTATGACCACTGGTGTGACTCAGTTGGGATTGGTGGAATTGTGGAGTGACTCGGTTGGATTATTGATTGTTTGATCGTAGTGGGAGTTATAAGGCATTGCGTCACTGTATGTGACGAACAGGGAGTATTATGTGATTTTACATGTTTATATGTAATTTTCACACACTTGCACCTTATGTGATTGTGTAATAGTTCTACTCAACATGTTTGTTGACTGTGTTTCACATGCTTATTTAAGAGCAACTTGAACCGGATCGTCGAGAGAGCGGCACTGAGGAGTACTATGAAGCTTTTACTTGGACTTGATAGGGATTAATTATGATGTACCATGAAAGCGATTATATTTTGTACTAAGCATGTTATTTATGAACTTTAATGTAGTGTTGTATATTTTTTCGGGTCGTGAAAGTTCTTCACTTCAAGGATCTAGATACCATAAAGAAAATCAAGTTTTATTATATAACTCTACTCTATGTGTCATATGAGGAGGAAAGCCATTATATACAATCACTTCAAGAGTATAAAGGAAAGTTACAACACACATATGATTTCCTAAGAATTTGCTCCCATAATTTGTACAACTATGGTCAAGCCATCTAATTTATTTTCTGAACTCAAAATCAACACATGAAAGTTATGTAGGCATATCCCTTTGATTTTGTTGGTCTTCTTTATTTCAAAATGCTTAGACTCTTTAATAATGTGTTTATATGCTTGATACACTAGTTTATGTACGTTTATGAATCGAATCTTTATTGTTTTTGTATGATATTAGATATTCATGTGTTGTTTTAATTGTTAAAAGAAATTGATCCATGAATTTTTTTCAGATAATTTCTTGCTAATCAAGTATGTTTACCATTGAAATGAAAGAAAAAAAAAGAAAAAAAGGGATCAAATACATCTGGTGATCAGGCGTGTGTATCTCACGTAGTAGAAATTGAACCCAAGTCAATAGGACATGGAAACCAAGGCTTTGCCAGTAGACCATAGAGCTATATGCGCTGCAATTGTGTCACTATTTATTTTTATTATTTGGGAGCTAAAAGCAGTTGGGCGGGATTCTAACTCGGCTCTGCACCATGGCAAAATAATTTCCCACTATTGGACCACTTGGCCTTTTTTAGGGTATCGTGGCTATGTTACACTTTTATTTATTAGCATGTCTATGTTATGTTTTAGTTTTATGTGATACTTTTGGGACTTGTTCATGTTGTACCTATTTTTGAAGTTGTGTAAATTCAATTAATATGTTGCCCAAACAACCATTATAGGGTAAAATTTATCTATTTTGGAAAAATGGGAGTACTTTCATCTATGCGAAACAATAGGTTCAAAGAAGGATTATTTTGATCAGATGTTTGTTGATATTCAAGAATAGGCAAAATTGTCAAATTGGTCCTCTAACTTTGCATGTTTCAGGTGTTAGTCCTCTATCTTTTGGTTTAGCGAAAATACCCTTTATCTTTTGGTCTTTTGATAATTTTAGTCCTATTTTGACCATGCAAACCACGATAGCTTTGGTTCCCATTTTTTTAAATATATTTAATAATATATAACCTAAGTGTATCTAACGTGTTAGTAGGTGGGCCTCTTTTTTTTTTTTTTAAACTTGACATGGCAGCCATGTAGGCTGCCAGATCTGATTGTGATATGGACTATCATATTTTAAAGAGAAGGATCGATAATGGTAGGTGGGTGAGAGTAAGTTGGTAAAAAGAAAAGGGGAGTAAGAAAACCTTAACTCCTCTGTCGATGATTTGAAATTTCTCTATAATGAAGCATAAATCAAATAAAAAATACATTAAAATAGAGTTCTGGGAGTACTTCGAAGGTGACAGTGGTGAAATTTCACGATCCAAATGATAATGATTTGCCAAACCTGGAGTACGGAAAGTGTTGTTTTTTGTTGTTCTATAGATTCTTTGGTTCTACCGATGCATTGTTGTTGAGGAGAGTGATTTTATTACATATTTTGAAAGAGAAATATGTCTTTGTGCTTTTTATCAGAGTATATTATTGTATTTAGTGGTCCAAGTCTTGTTCTTTCTTTGTTGTTGAAAATTCCTTTTTGTTGTTTTATGTGTTCTTTCAAAAAAAAAAATCATAAATTTTCTATTTATTTTTGTGGTGAGTGGAATAAATGCAGACGCAAACAACTCAGAAGTCACTTTGTGTATCTATTTTGGGGGTTCTCTTAAATTTGAATTGTTGCCTGAGTATGCGGGTGAGATCATTTACAGAATTGATTATTCTGATGTTAATTTACCGTGTATTGCTGTATTGAGAAAGTTAAGTGAGAAATCACGGTTTACTTGTTATATTAGGCTACATACTAGGTTATAAACTTGCTTCGAACATATAAAGTCTGATGAAGAGTTTGCAAAGATTTGTAAAGATGAACTTTGTAGAAGTAGTTAGGTGGATATGTAATACCCAAATCCTTTTAACAAGCTTATTGTTGTTGTTGCGGCTGTTGTTGTTATTAGTCAAATCCTATTAGGCTTAAAACTATTGGGCTAATCATGTTAGACTTAGGACTATTGAGTTAATAGTATTAAGTTTAGGAATTTGAAATATATATACACTAGAGAGAGAGACCTGCGGTGAACTTGGTATTCATAAGCAACGAATTGAGATCGGAAATTGTCCCGAGATTGAGATTGTTGCAGCGATTGTTCAAAGCAAAATCCTTCACAATTATAAGCTTTTGATAATTTTCTATATCATATTCTAATCACTCTTAGTAATCTTATTATGACTTGAGGTTATAACATCATAAAAAGTAGGGAATCTGACATGACCACTCAGTATCTTATTACTTAATGGTATGAGGTGATTATAGGCATAAATCTATAATCTAATGGCATATGCGTACATATATTTATATAAGCCTTAGTAGCAAGTGATTGGATTTTCACATGTCTATATAAGTTCATTTGGCACACGGAACTTTGTATTAAGTAATGATTTGGGCTATAAAAGAAGAAATGCACCGAAGTGTCTTAATGTGTCTACTTCAATTTTCTAGCAATCATTGTGGGATGTGTGTAAATTACACCTTTTGGCGTGTGTGAGAGAATAAGAATGCTAAATATAATTAGATGTGGGTTAGTTTTCTTTTGTAGCACTTGTGGGTATTCATGCATATATATATGTATGTATATATACATATATATACATACATATATATATATATATATTAAGTATGTGTTCGGGCCATGCACGCATAAGTTTAGATAGATGCACATTACAAGCATATGATCAGACCTTTGATTTGAAATATGAAGTGGGACAGTAACGGGCTAACGAGGGAGTTTCGTAAATTATTTTAAGCTTATAGATTTGGTATATTGACTCACAAGCTCTGTTTATATTACTAGATTCTAGCAATCATGACTACGACTTTGTTCGTAAATCCTCGATTATCATAAGAATTTAAATAAATTGTTGTAAATGGTCTCTTCCCTCAATTTCTTATATAAAATTGCATTTTTGTTGAAATTTATGCCTTTGTGAATGTGTTATTTCTTATGTTACAAGTGGATTTGAGCATGCTATTTACGAAACTCTTTATATAAAGTAAAAATTTGCAATAGTATGTGATATATGTGTATGTATAAACATGATCTGAATATTGGGAATACTATTGGTAGGAACAAGTTTTGAAATTTTTGACCGTGCTACGGGGTGCAATAGCAATATCCGAACCCACTTATTGGCGTTATAGTTAAGGCCCTTCTACGGGTAACAATAGTAGTGGCCAAATCTACCCAACGAGATTATAGTTAGGACCTTGATCAAGTTGGCCAATAGAAATTTCAAATATTCACGAGCATGGATACGTAAATGGATGTGACTAATTATGTTTGAAACTTTGAAACTTTAATTTTGGAACTCGTTTGTTTTACAAGTATGGATATGTAAATGGATGTGACTGCTGCTTGAAAGTTTGAAACTTTAATGTTGGAACTCGTTAGTTTTACAAGTATGATTTCCATGTTGCATGTATATGCAATTTTCTCAAATCTGATAAAGGGTCAGGAGATCTCTTACTGGGAGAGTGCCGCTCACACCACTAATAACCATCGTACAAAGGATAGTATATATCGAGAAATGTGGCGAGGACCAGTTTTAGGGTTGGAGATCGGATCAAAGTCATCCCTATCTAGAAAACTTAGTATCATTACTAATTATGTCATTTTTTAAGTATCTTTGAATGGAGACTATTATAGCTTTGTTTTCGTAATAATGTCTTTCTGTGACGACCCGAAACCCTTGGCTAGTTATAGAGAAATGCTACAAATACTTGTAATATAGTAAGCTGAAAATTTTTGTAAAAGTCATTTATTAAACATAGCAAAATACCAAGTACATGACAATAGTCCTAAATACATAATACGACTACATAGACTCGTCTATCACTTCTTCTAGCCAAAAGCTCCAAATCGCCTCTCGCTATCCTCCTCGTTGATAACCTCATGCTCATGTCCGGCTAAAACATTAGATATTTAACGACGTCAACAATCATGTTGAGTAGTAATTTCACTTAACACATAAGGTGCGCGTGTGTGACTTGAACATACATATTTTCACATACTTGCATCAATATAAATCATATAAAATTTCAGATTCATAAGAATCATAAATTGCACATTTTTCTACCGTTTTCGCCTCGACGGGCGACTACCTTATCTCGCCGTGCCGTAATTCAATTCCAACCATTACTCCCACCCAACCCGACACTCCAGTGGTCATATCCCGGGCATATACCGAATTTCCTACGACCCACTTCAGTACATGGAACACTCCGTCCATGCAAGGTGGGATTAGGCAACGATGGATGGCGAGAACGTTTAAGACCGGCAAGCCCGTTGCCGCCCGGCCGAACTCAGCCCCATCCACCCCTATCACGTTTTTGGGCCCATATACACACAATATCAACACATTTGAATCACAATATCAACACAAAACAAGCTGTTTCAGCTGGTTGTTGCACAGTTTCCAGCATAGCGTAACACAATTTTCAGTTTTGCACAATCGACATTTACGAAGGCGAACAGAAGTTTGTAGCTTTCAAACCACTCAATTTCCCCCTTGAAACTTCTACACCTATGTGCCCAAGGTTGTAAAATAGACTTTTAGTTGGAAAAATGTCGAAATTTCAGCTTACGAGACCTGGAATTACCAGACTGTGACGCTAAACGTTTTCACGCGCAACCGCTGAAATTTCCAGTTTTCGTAACCCAAACCTCCGGATTTTAAAAACCTGTTCCTACAGCTTATTTTACACTGAATTTCAAGTATATAAATCAGGTTTTTGGTTGGAAATTTTCGGGTTTTCAAGCCGTGCAAAAATCGAACTTTTCAGCTTTGAAAACAAGAGGTTCTGTATGAACAGTAATTTCAGTTTTGAGAACAACTCCAATTTTCAGTTTTAAACACTGAATTTGCAACTTCTAACACATGAATAAAACCATAAACACATATATAAACCCTAGACAAGGATAAACCCTAAATTATTAGCACATAAATCCATCAAAATGTTCAAATTTTCAGCACACTCATTCATGAACACATATCATACATTTAACTAATCTATCATGAAATTCCTTAGGACTAAGATAGTAACCAACTTGTGGTTACATCCCATGTCCTAATAGGGAAATAATATGCTAATGTTATAAGAAAACTAACTCATGTCTTAAGAGAAATCACTACCTTCTTCTAAAGGGTTTTCTTCTTTTCTTTCTAGGTTTTGAAATAAAGTAGTGCAAGAAGGAGAAAAGGTGAGTTTGTGGGGTAAAATGAACCAAAAAGAGGGAGATATGGGAGTGTGTTTGGCCGGCTGCTTGTGTGTGTGAGTGTGTGGTGTTTTGTATTTTCTTGCACCTTTAGTTACTTATACTAATGTTAGAAGAAATGGAAGAAATAGGATTAAAATAGGATTAAGTCTTAATCTAATGATTCCTTCTTTCCAACTCAATACCCAACTATGAGGTCTAAGGGTGCTTAGTGGTGGTCTATAAGTGCTTAGTGGTAGTCTAAGTAATCCTTGACCATACATGTATGCATTCATCTAGAAATGTTTGTCCAAGTGTAGGTACAAGTGTATGTGTAGAAGAATTGAGAATAAGATTAGTATATACTAAGTAATTAAAATATATATGTATATATTCAGAAAAATTTCGTCCACCCCTCTTTATTTTTCTGAAAACTTGTAGGTTTTTTTCTTATTTTATGTATAATTAGGCATAATAGGGAAGAAAAATGTCTAGGGGTCGAAAATGCAATTTATCCATTCTTTAGGGGTTTTTCCGAAAATCTTCTAAATCTTATTACACAAACTGAGCATATACATATCTATATGTGTATACATATATTTTCATGAATTATATGGTTTATATGATGCTTAACTAGGACAAGAACTAATCCTAACTTGTACATTTGCGAAAAACGAACATGAGACACAAAGTATTAACATTATGAAAACATATACCTATAAATATAAAATAAACACATATAATTATATCTATACATAATGGGAGTGAGAATACGGGTCCTTACACTTTCAGCCTGAATTGTAATAGTTAGGGTTGTTATCTTTTCTATTATGATGTTTGATAGAAGTTTTTAATGGATATTTTATGGCTTTTAGTGTGTTTTGATTCTCGTGTCTTGGTATCTCTAAATCCTTTCGATCTAAGAGGCATCGTTGTGCCTTGTCTAAAATTCAAGGCATGACAGGATATCTACACAAATGTCGAAAATGAAAGCAATAAAACTAACAGTGACGCGGTAAGTGATAACCTGGGGGACGATGGTGATATTGGTATAACATATGATACTCACTTGTGATGTTTTTTTGGTATGTTTGATGCGTTTCTCACTCAGATTGTAGTATATTTTTGGCTTATACTGCGATGTTTCTTGATTCATTTGAACATTTGATTATTTTCATCAAGCATCTATTTTTTCGTTTTGTATAGGACTATATGTTTTGGACGTTGATTATGAAATATTATACGTTCAATTGTGAACTTCATCTCAGAATTATGCCAAATAATATATGTTCTTGTTCTTGATACCCATATTATAGGGATGTTTGCAAAAACTTCTACTTTTGTAGAAGTTGAAGTTGTAAAGAAAGTTCAAAAAAAAGTTCAATAGTAGAAATAGGTAGTGTTTGAAAAAAGAAGTGAAAAGTAGAAAGAAATGCAGTTGGAGTGTTTGAACAAAAAGAGTTCAAAAGTTATTAATATGCAGTTGGGATGAAAAAAAGTTAAAAAGTTGAAAAGTTAAATTGCATATGAGAAAAAGAAGCGTATGGGATTACAATGCCATAGATGAGTCATTGATGAGAAATGGGGTAAGTTCAAATGATATGCAGTTGCTGCAACTTGGTATGCATTACATTTCAATTAATATGCTTGATGTCAGTTTCAAGTGGTTGTGCATCCTTCTTATGCCCTCCTGAAAGGCGGATGGAAGAGCCCTACATCAAGTAGCTTTTAGAACTAAATGACATGGCAGATCTATGACTTGATCAGCTAACTCGTGACTTGGACGGGGTTAAAGAGCTTAGGAACAAAGCCAATCGACACATGATGTCGACAGGAAGGAGATAAAATAAATGTAGGGGCTGAGGTTGAGGAGCATGATGTACAAATTTATCTGAAGCATGTGTAGCATCTTCAAATGTGCACATGTTAGCACACTTGCCGATCCACCGCCTTCTTGTACGCATCATGAAAAGATAATTGCGCTATTTACAGGGATAAATAAGAAGATAAACTTTGTTTCTAATTCTATATACGAGTGTCTTGACAAGCCTCAAAAGAGAGATTGAGTTCATTAATAAAAAATTACACGTGGAAGAAGTGCAAGAGGCTCAAGAAAAAGAACAAAGTAGAGTGGTCGAGGAGTGCTTTGGTATAGATGCAGTTGTTGAAAAAGAATGGATGCAAGAATTTGATGGTGGTAAAAAGAAAGATGATGCATCTGAGGAAGTGGGTAAGCAAGGAAGACTGCTGAAGGCTCAAATGAAAGGTTAGTACATGACATCTCCGCTTATCCAAATGGAGAAGAAGGGGAAGAAAGAAAAGAAAGGTCAGAAGGAACCTCTGGTTATTGATATGTTCATCCCCATTGACGAGGGTCAATTGATGGTCTTTCACATCTTGTATGCCAAGCCAGGTGAAAAATCATTATCAATGTGGGTCAAAAGGTTGTCGAAATAGATAGAAAATATTTTGATATCTTGAAGTCATGGCTTATTGATCACACAAGTTTACTATGCATTACCAGAAAAATTGGTTTTAGCGACCAAATTCTCAGCAATGACAATAAAATGGTTGGTAAATGTATATATTTAGTGACCGAAAGTCATTTGGTTGCTAGAACTAAATTGTGTATATTCTTTAGCTACCAATCAAGTTTTTGTAGCTATATATGGTCACTAAATTATAACCAGTGAGAGCATATAATATAGTAACCAAAATTTGAGTTGTTAGCAACAGTTATATTAGTCACTATAGATAAACATTTATTGTGACCCATGTAATGATCAAATATTAAATGGTAGCTATAAGTCATTTGTGTCAATTATCACCGACCTCTTAATTGGTTGATAAATATATATACACATAGTAACCAACTAATATGGTCGCTAAAAATATAACTATAGCCACCATCTTTATGTGGTTGCTAAAAACAAAACTACAACAACCAATTTTATGTTGTTACCAAATAGAATGCCCATAGCAACAAAATGAATTTTGTCACTAATTATTTAAAAAAACAATCCTTTCAATTAAGATTGTAGTGGTTAATTAATTTTAAGGTCAATGCAATATGTCCCAAATAATAAATTTACAATTATATCAATTGATTAAAGGATACTTTATTTTTAGAAAGTAATAAAACTATGTGGATAATTTTCTTAGGGAATTATAAAAAATCTTTAAAATTATCGTTTGTATCTAAAAAATTAATGGAATAACTTTCAATCCTAAAAATTAAAAATATTAAATTTTCATTTAAAAAAGCCAAATAATAAACTTTTTGAATCAATACCCTTAACATCTTACATTCAAAAACTCAATGAATGGTATTTTTCATTAGAAGTTTTTTATTACCTTTAAATAGATTCATATCCATGATTATTTTAATAAATCTAAGCTTTTAAATTATTTTTGTTTAAGATATACAAATTATGAAAAATATTTCTTAAAATTGTCAAATATATAAATTAGAATTGAGACGATTTCGTCTTTCATTAAAATCTTCATAATTAATTTTAATGAAAGATTCTTGTATATGTAAATTAGTATAGGTAAATAAAGCTAACAGATAATCAAATATGGAAAAAAAGATTAAAAAAAAGCAAGGATAATTTTGTCTGAAATTGGGGCAAAAGTAAATGATTAGACTTTGGGATGAAAATTATTAGAATAAATTTTTTGAATCAAGTAAGTTCATGGGCTTTTGGGATACTAAAATCAAATTTTAGGGAGTTCGAGTAATTTTTCCTATATTTAAGTATTAAATTTATCTTTAAAAGTTTTATTTAATTGAACTATATTAGTTTGTGCAAATTGAAAGTATAGATATTTTTTGATATACTATGCACAACTAAAACATGATTTTTTAATATTTTTTTTCCGATATTCATTATTTAATATTCATCCAAAAGAAATGCACACATGCGAGGCAAAACATATAGTAGAACCAAATTTTCTTTTAAGAGAAGAGAAGTAAGAAAAGGACAATATAAGGATAATTTCGAATCAATTAATGGCCATAACCTCAATGACTCGGTTCAAAAACAAAAAACTAAGGAAGAATCGTTATTTAAATAAACATACTACTAAATTAAAAATTGTTGTACTTGAACAAACTTTCTTGTAGTAATAATACTATATTTCTTCAATCAAAATCTGCCTCATCAAATCCTATCATGCATTGTTTAATCAGCAGAAAGAACAAAAAAGCAAAAGTATAAAAAGTGAAAGAACTTGAGTGCATATTATTTTCTATGGATAAAAATATTATTTTCTATTAATTATCAAGTGCTTTCGCACTTGATAATTCCTTTTCCAATCGTATTTGATTAACTATCGTTTCAAAATTTGAAGCAACATTAGGATTTAATGTTTTTGAGCACGACCATTTGATTTGGGATACAAAGAATTTTCTCCAAGCATGTTGATGCAAATATCCTCTACACTCATACGAGGTTCACCATCTAGTAAAGCTTGTTGTTGTTTTCTCTTTTCTATCATTTGAGCCTATTATAAAATAAATGTATACATATATTAATAGTGTATTTACTTTCATTATAAAACATTTACATACTCTTAGATAATAAAATAAGCCGAAGAGTTTAAAAATAAATTCAAATTTTAATTACAACTTACATAGTTACCCTCAACTTCGTAATCAGCCCATCCATTTTAGGCATTATGGAACGCAACCCCATACATATCAATGTCATCCAAATTCTATCCAAAGAAGTTTCAATGTTAATTCATGCACTAATTGACTATATATAATTATAAATATAAAAAAGAATTAACTTAGATTCTCATATTGATGTGCCGCAAGAGATTTTGTACCCAATTTATGATTGAGCTTTCGTTTTGCCCTATTATTAGACCGAGTCTCTGAAACTTTCTACAAATATAACAAATAAAGAATTATTAATAATATTACTATTGAACAATGGTACATTGTACTATAACAATGGAAATTATTTAGTAAGAAAAAATTATATATACCTAAAACTTTTCTGTTTCCCAAAAGTCATACAACCAAAGCCAGTCATCTCGATGATTGGCAAGTTTCTCATAGATACTTTGTCTCACCAAGGCTACACCACCTTCATCCTTCAATTTTTGATAATATTTATGGGCATTTGAACGAAAGGTGGAACATTGTCTAGTAAATGACTTCCAAATGCAATGGACAACATGAGGCTCCTCCACTTCATAATTAAGCTTGTTCTTTAACATTTAAAACATTCTTGTGAGAAATTATTTGCATAAGCAAGATGTTAACATATAAGCAAAACCAATTGATATACAAATAAAAAAAACACTTACAACCAACTTTCTGAAAAGATCATCTTTTTTTTCTCAAATGGAATCTTCGCCCAACCCTCAACTTGCATTGGAGCTTCAAGCCGAATCAAGACCCCAGTTTGAGTGGCATGTTTGGAGCTATGCTCTCCTACAGGTTTTGTTAATCCCCTTTGGAATAAGGATTTTTGGCTTCTCTCCACATTTGCAAGTATATTTTTGGGCATTTAAGCCTCTAGTAAGACCTCGACTTCACTTTTCATTTGTTACTCCTTAGTCAACAAAAATGTGTAAGTCGATAAAACAATAAATTTACTAACAATATAAATAATGCAATTCAAAAGGGAAAAAAACTAATTAAATATTACCATTGGTGCTGTCAAATGCTTTATCAACTGTTTCAGTGGTCGTTTCTATAAACAAATTCCTTTTTGTTAATACCTATGAAAAGAAATGGAATTAAAAAAATAGTTTTCTATCAATAATAACTCTAACACTAGCCGTGATGTGTTCAATCGGCATACTAGGCACATGGTGAACTTGTGGTTCTTGTCGCGACACCCTAGCTGTAAATGATATAAAGGAAAAAAAGAAAAAAAAGTGTAAGTCTATAGAATAAACAAAAGTCAAAATATTAACGAAGTAAAATATTGGATTACCTTCTTCTCTAGTATTATTTGGTGTTTGCTTGATTAAAGAACTTGAAATATTTGAGTTGCTCAAGTTTGTTGAAGGAAGAGTAACCCTTTTCTTTTTATTAGTCACTGTGACATTTGAAATCAAATGCATTAATTTAAATTAGTGCATAATATATTACAATTAAAATGTCATACACATGAACACACGCACGCGCGCGCGCACACACACACACACACATATATATATCTATATATATATATATATACACGTATGTATGTATATTGATCAAGTCAACACTTTTGTAGCTTCTTAGTGTATATACACTAGATAGAAGCAAATGCAACAATTCAACTAAAAACGAGCAAGAAGATTCAGTCAAATGAATAAAAAATTTTAAATATGCATAGAAATATTACCACCCAAATTTTGAGGCAAAGAAGGATTAGTTGGGCAATCCATCACGTCCTTCACTGCAGCCAAGGCTTTAGATAACTCTTGTTTGCACTTCAAATCACTCGTATTGTTGGCCGTTGCCATTGCTCTTGACAGTTCCATTTGACACTTGATATCCAAATAGAATTAGATCGTCAAAATAAACAAAAATTATTGTAAAATTTTGCAAAAATAATCTTGATAACTTTTCAGAAATAGATTCATAATTTTTTTATGTATTGCCAAATATAAATAAAGACTTTAAGAACAAATAAACAAAACTCTAGATTTACAGAAGTCTCTAAGTTTCTTTGGGGCCCTAATCCAAATTAACTTATAATTTGAAGCAAGAACTTCATTTCATGGGCTAAGGCATTGGAAATAGTAATAAAATATCAAGCAACTTGTATTGAGATTTTCTCATTAGAAAAACATGCACCCCAGTAAGGCATTGTGTTTCATGAAATGGGGGGAAAACACCCTTATAAAAACAAAAGAGGCACTAATAAGCACCCCAATAAATTCAGAAAAACATGTGAATTGAACTCCTCTCCACGGGCCTCACGTGATGTTTCAAGCAACTTGTATTGAGATTTTCTCATTGGAAGACAACCGCAACCATTTTGATTTTAACCTTGAGATGTATAAAATCAGTAGTCTGTGTGCATTGAACTAGGGAGAGAGTTTTTATAATATAACGATTGAATGATTTATGGAGAAAGAATTACAAAAACGCATATGCTAAAACAAGAACTTGGTCCATTCCAATTGATTTATGGGGATGATTTACTGTTCAAGGAGATTAGATTCCTCCCAATAGAAAAGAATTAGAAAACACAGATAATAGTCCCATGAAACAAAGAAGTTACCTCAATAAAATCATTGTTAGATTTTATTCATAGTTGGAGCGAATATCATATCCTTCTTGATAAATTATAGCATATCTCATTACATGTATTCTCAAGAAAATTCTAGAAATGGATAATATTAGGAACGATTGTGCAATCTCTATGGAATCATTGGTCATAGTTGTTTATGGCATCTAATATCCCGTCTGTAGTCTTTATGGAATCATTGATCATAGTTGTTTCATATGCACATGACTATATGTGTGTATTGAGAGAGAGAGAGAGAGAGAATGAGAGAGAGCACACTTATGTATATTGAGAGAAACGTAGATACAAAGAAAAGGAGAAACTAGAGAACTCACACTCAACTTTGTCCAAATCCAAGCATAAGCACCTGCAAAACCAAAAGAAAAAAAAATGTCAACTTTTACTGAACGAGTAGTGGGAAGAGTGGTGAGTGAAAATAAAGATGAGGGGAATAGAATTTGTCCTTTCTCAATTACCGTAATTATGAAATTTGCAAAGATTTGGGATCTTTCTCAACCAACCAGATAGAATTGGCACCAATTAAAAGTGGTAGTGGTAAAAATTGGTGGAAAACTTTTAATGATACAAATTGATGCCAAAAACATTTGCACAATATTTAGGAGTCTCGGCCAGCATATGTATTCGTCCCACACGTGGTTATCTTTCTTTATTTAGATTTGTCTCTATTCTTTTTCCAACTTGCTCCTCTTCTTTCAATGTATTGTCATACTTAAAAACATATTTATCCGAAAACAACTACTAAAATCCCTTCACTATTTCAAAAAAGAAAAAAAAATTTACAAAATCCCTTCCATCATCAAGGTTTTTCATGACTAGATTACATCGACTATTTATCAAAGAGCCCATGATTATTGCTAGTGATGTCATAATTATTTTTAAAAACATTATTAATATATTAAACATAAATAAAATAATAAATAATAAAAATTTTCTTAAAAGTCAAACTATTGTTGAATTTTTCATGTTCAGTCTTATTTTTTAAGTACAATATATTTATAAATTATTTAAATCTAACATACTTATATAAAATAATATTTAGAGACTTTTGTCATATTAATATATTATATAACAAACATGATCCTAAAATATGATTAGTTTCTTCAATTCCTTTCACTATTTTAATAAAGAGGCAAAAAAGAAAAGCCCCAATTGAATGAAAATTTGGATTATCACAATTCACAATCTAATTCATCCAAAATTTCAAAGATATATCCATTGTCAAGCATGATAATTCACCCATACCTTCTAAACTTTGTATTTTTTACATATTGTCATATAAAAGCATTTTCTAACTGAATATTCTATCGAAATTCCATAACATACATGTCATGTGGCCTAAGTAAAGGCAAATACGTCATTTCAGATGCTTAAATCCCACCCCAAAAATTTCAGATGTCATGACGTATTTGCCCTTAGTTATTTCATATGACATGCATGTGATAGGATTCTGGTAGAATATTTCACTGGAAAATGTATTTATATGGCAATCTATGAAAAACGCATTTTCAGTCATTTTATTATATTCGAGCTCAAGTTCGGAGTTTGAAAATCTATATATTATTTATAATTATATACATAATTATATAAAAATAAAAATAAATATTAAAAAAGTAAAACTCGCAAGCCTACGAACAAAAGTTACTTGGCTCGAGCTCAACTCGAATTTTTTACGGACGCGAGTCGAATTATTCAAATTCGAGATTCAACCTTTGTCACGCAGGCTCGACTAGTTTGCACCTCTACTCAAGCCCGAGCTCGAGCTTGAGCCTACAACTCAAACATAATAGATTAATTGAAAATATTGGAAATCGAGTTCGAGCTCGGGCTCAAACCTATAATTTATTGTAAATTATATATTGTAAATAAAATTAGTTTAAGTTTTTCTATATATATACACATATAAAGTATTTTTATTCATGTTTGGCAAAAGAATTATATGAGACTTTACATTATTATATGTATGGGGTTTATTTTCGGAACGAAAACTGACTTTGTAACTTTTTTGATTATAAAGACCTATTATAATAAACTTCAGTAGTTGTCGAAATTCATGACTCCCTGCAATAGTAGCATGATCACTGGTTCGACCGTGATTGGGACCAATGATTAAACTAGTGACTCATAAACAGGTAGATTTTTTGGTTTAATGATTGGTCTAGATTTTAAAACATTGTTAATAAGTAAGTTATCTTTCATTATATATAGATATGTATAAATATTTAAAATATTTCTAACTTTTCTCAAAAACTCAAATATGCTCGTGAGAATTTATAAATAATTAGTTGTTTAGTAAAACTAATAGTTTCTTTGTTATCTTTAAAAAGTTATGTTAATATTCTTTCCTTGTGAATTTGCTTTTCCTTTTTCAATTTTCTAGAAAAAGATGGGGTTGTTTCATTCGAATCGAATAGCCAAAATTCCATTGAATCAGTTAGGTGTACTTTTGAATTGGGTGTATTTTTGGTGCTAGGGTTATTACTTTTTGTGCTTTGAATCGAATAGCTATTTCAAATTAAGAGAGAAAAAATTATTTTGAGACTTGAAAATTTCAGAATGCTGATTTTTTTTATTATTTTTCTATTGATAATTATGCTATTCAATGTTTGAGAGGATGATTCTTATTCTATTGAAACTTATGCTATTCACTTGTTTCTAATTTTTTGTTTCTTTTTTGTTGAAAGACATATGAGGCCCAAGTCTCATAAATTCCTTATAAAAAAAATGAACTTAGATCAAGTTTCATATAACTAATGTTCTCCTATAAACACCAAGTGGCCTCTAGACTTTCCTTGATGCATAATTAAGTTTGAAATAGATGAAATTCTGATTTTTCTTTAATTTTTTCGAAGTTTCAGTAGTCAATTATGTTGTGGTCTATTAAAACATGGAATGAAAATATCAACATATATCCAATCATGAAAATAATGTTCCATTTAGGGCTTGATATCTTACAAGACCTTGTCGAGTCCGAATGAGGTTTGAAACGAAGACCCTGAGACTTTACTAGTCGGAACATGAATTTTTAGGCTCGAAACAAGTAGTATAAATTGAACAAATTTAGTTTATGTGCTTTAATAAGTACTGCACAGTTGTATAATGTTACATATGTTTTTTGTTATCTATTTTTGATGTATGGTTTGTCTTTTCACGCTAAAAGGCAACAAATGGATAAGGACTGGGTCAAACTTAACAACTTTACTTCAGTGGATTATGTTAATGGAGTTAAAAGATTCATGAGATTTTCTTTGGATAACATTGGAGATAAAAGGAGTATGCCTTGTCCTTGTGGAGAGTGCTTGAACCAGATTTTACATGCACCCCACTTGGTGAAATTACATTTGCTCACCATTGGAATTGATGTGAATTATATTGAATGGGTGTATCATGGTGAAAAATCTATTCAAACTATAGAGGATGGTGATGAGAATGGTTATATGGATGAAACATTTGAGGAGGAGGAGATGTTGGAAGATTTGAATAGTTCTGTGCTTAATTTTGTCGAAAGCTATATGCTGATTAGCCAGATTTTGTAGTAAATAATGGAGATGAAAAATTTCAGAGACTATTGAAAGAGGCACAATGTAATGTATACCCTGGTTACTCCAAATCACTATTGTCTTTTCTTGTCAAGTTACTTCACATAAAAGTTTTAAACCGAACGACTAATAAATGTTATGATATGATTATTAATTTCTTCAAGCAGTATCTTCCAAAGGGTGATATTATTCCTTCATCATTTTATTAAACAAAAAAGGTTTTACAAGGCCTCGGTTTGGGTTATGAGCTTATTCATGCATGCAAACATGATTGTGTTTTGTTTTGGAAAGAATATGATAGATTAAATAGTTGTCCGGTGTGCAAGGAATCTAGATGGAGGGTAAATGATGGTAAAGGAAAGAAGATTCCTCATAAAATTTTGCACTATTTTCCACTAAGGCCAAGGTTACAACGGTTGTATATGTCGAGGAAGATAGCTTCTGATATGAGATGGCATAAGGATGGAAAAGTTGAGGAGGATGACACGATGATCCATCCTATAGATTCTGAAGCTTGGAAAGATTTTGATAAGCAATTCCCTTGGTTTGCTCGAGACCCTAAGGGCATACGTCTTGGATTAGCAACTGATGGATTTAACCCTTTTGGTAACATGAATAATTCATATAGTGTATGTGTGGTGATTTTAATGGCATATAACCTACCACCTTGGCAATGCATGAAGGAACCTTGTTTGATGATGTCTCTTTTGATTCCTGGTCCTCGATCACCGGGAAAAGATATTGATGTATATCTTAGACCTTTGATAGATGAGTTGAAGGAATTATGGGAATTCAGAATAAGGACACGAGATGCAAACACCGTAGAATATTTTAATTTACGTGCAGTAATTTTGTGGACAATAAACGATCTCCCTGCATATGGTGATTTATCTGGACATCGAACAAAGGGATATTGTGCTTGTCCAAGTTGTAGCTTTAATACTCCTTCTCAAAGGTTAAGAAGTAAGATTGGTTATGTTGGTCACAGATGATACTTGCCACGTTATCATCCTTATTGAAAAAGTCTTAAATTTAATGGTAAGTTTGAAGCTCGGTCCAAGCAAATGGAGCCTTCTATTGACCAAATTATAATGCAACTCAAAGAAGTAGAAAATATCATTCTTGGCAAGCATTCTGGAGACAAAAGGCAAAACAAAGCTTCTCAGCAGCCATGTTGGACAACAAAGAGTATATTTTTTAAGTTGCCATATTGGTCGAAACTCAAATTGCGGCATAATCTTGATGTAATGCATATTGAGAAGAATATATGTGATAATGTTATAACAACGATTCTTGACATTGATGGTAAATCGAAAGACACTGAAAAAGCTCAGTTAGATTTGGAGGATATGGGTATAAGAAGTGAGCTGTACTTAAAACCATTACAAGGCGGCGAAACTAACAAAAGTGGTAAAGTTAAGTGTTTGAAGCCACGTGCACTTTTCACTTCTTCCCAAAATGAAAGAAAAGAGTTCTGTGAGTTTCTGAAAGAAGTAAAATTTTCAGATGGTTATGTTACGAATATTTCCAGGTGTGTGAGTGTCAAGGATGGTAAGATAACAGGATTGAAAAGTCATGATCGTCATCTTCTGTTACAGCATTTGCTTCCTGTAGGAATGCGTGGTTATCTACATAAGAATGTTCTTGGTGCTATAACTGAGTTAGCAAGTTTCTTCAGACAATTATGTTCAAAGAAACGTAATTTGGATGTTCTCGAAAGTTTGGAAAAAACGATTCCTGCAATATTGTGTAAGTTAGAAATGATCTTTCCACTTGCTTTTTTTGATGTCATGGTCCATTTAGTAGTTCATTTGGCACAGAGGCTAAGCTTGGAGGACCGATTCATTATAGATGGATGTATCCTATAGAGAGGTAAATATTAAATATGTTTTACTTTCTTTTGTTTTAACCAAAATTGAAATTCTTTACTTATAGTGTTTTCCTATCTTGTTGGTTAACATGTTTTTTTCCTTTATATCTATATTCTTTTATTGCAAGCTTAGGTATCTTAGTGGTCTAAAAAGAATGATTTGAAATAGAGCTCGTCCCGAAGGTTCTATTGCAGAGACTTATGTTTTCCAGGAGTGTTTGAATTTTTGCTCATTGTATCTTCATGGAATTGGGACAAAATACAACAGAGATGGAAGAAATCATGATGGTGAGGAAAATCCAAATGCAACAATATCAATGTTCAAAAGTAAGATTCTCACGTTTGGAGAAATAGGTTTTACTCAGATGACACCTGAACAGTATAATGCATTGCATTAGTTTTTCTTGAATAATTGCGTGGAGATACAACCATATTTGAGGTAATTAGAATCTTTTTTTTTTATGATAATAGCATTCTTTTGACATTGTTTGGTTAAATTATAACTTTATTGATGTTCAGAGAGCATGGAGAAAAACTTCAACAGGAAAATCCTATTGGTTTGGAGATGAGGCAAAAGAAAGAGTTTGCTTCATGGTTTGAAAATCGAGTAAGATCTTTAGTATTAATTTATAATTTCATTCATTAGCAGTAAACTTTTGTTTTGTACATTTGCTTACCAATGTTGTTTTCTTAAAATTAGATTAAAGAGCTTCAAAATGTAAAATCATCAGAAACTACTGATGAACTTCTAGCACTCTCATCAGGTCCTAATTATTGTATTAGCAAATGCAATAGCAGAGTAGAAGGCGTCAAGTATCTTACTTACAAAAGAGATAGTCGACGTGTGACACAAAATAGTGGAGTATGCACAGAATCTGTACATAAGGGAAAAATGATCAAGTTTTATGGAGTCTTAGAAGATGTGATTGAGTTGAGCTATGTTTATAGCTTTCGATGTGTATTATTTAGTTGTAAATGGTTTGATTTGGGTCGATATAAACCAATAGAGATAGATTGTGATTTTACAAGTACAAATATTAGCAAATTGTGGTATGAAAGTAAACCTTATGTATTAGCGAATCAAGTAACTCAAGTTCTCTATGTTCGTGATACAAAACTGGCTGGAAACAGGAAAGTTGTCCAGAGTGCACAACATTGACATCTATTTGACCCATCACATCTTCAATTTACAGACAGGAAGGAGCCTATTTTGACTTGTGCAAGTGTACGTAGTCGTACAAGTAATATAAAGTAAGTCAAGTGTCGAATCCACAGGGATTGTGATTTGGCCCGTGAAATTGACTCGTGTTGTTTATCTAAATTGATCAAACTGAGTGGTGGTTTTGATTTTCTAAATAAATCCTAATTTTCATAGTAAAAACGACTTGCGAAATACAATAATAACAAATAACCAAAGCGAGAAAAGCAAGTGCAAGGTGGTTTCATTCACGTAATTTGCTATTCTAATCCAATCCCTAAGTTGAGTGGTTTCGTGGTTGTGTGAAGCCTAGGAACGAATATATCCACAATCTCTCTCGAGCATTGCGAAATTATTTCATACAATTCCTCTAAGTCTAAGACTAACCAATTCTCATTCAATTAATCCCAACTTTAGAAGTATTTGTATGAATTTTTAAACACTGCCTTAAGGCTCAATCAAAGTTAAATTCATTCTCATGCAACTTTAATCCAATTGATCTCGTCTAATTAGAGCTATTATGATGAATCATCTCTCGACCTCATCACGATTCTCAAATTCGCTAATTAGGAGTGATCAAACCCTAACCACGTATTAAACCATTAGACAAGAATCACACAACAAAGAAAACATACGAAAACAAATTCAAACTCACGGGATTTTCATAGAATAGCAAAAACGATGAACTACACCATCCTTACACTTAATTAAAATTAGTTCATAATGAAATTAAACATAAAAATAAAATATGGAAGAGAATTCATGAAAAGAGAAGAATGAACTTAATTGCTGGAAATTTCAGGCACAAAACTCCTCTCGTTCCGTTGTTCTTCCCTTCGATCTTGATTTCTCCCTTCTTCCGTTCTCCACAAGAATCCCCCAAAAGATGAAAATTAATGAAAAAAAAAATTCTAAACTCTAAAGCCTAGCTCCAAAAACGTGAACAGTGGCCGCTCTCATCTTTCTGGACTTAAAAAGGGCAGAAAAACCCTAGAGACACCTTCCAAAAATAGAGCCCTAATCGTACTAGGAAAGCTGTAAATTTCTGCCATGGATTTTGGGTATGTACCCAAATTTACAGATTCGTCCAACACTCCACTGACTGAAGTTGGGTACATACCTGAAATATTCTGGGTACGTACCCAAATTTACAGATTCGTTTCTTCTCAAAATCTCTCAAAATCTCTGAAATTGGGTTGGTACCCGAAATATCTTGCGTAGGTACCCAACTCTTGATTCCACTTTTTCGTCTCCTTTTGTAGTATTTTTGCCATCTCACCTACAAAACACAATTTTTCTCAAATTTAGGCAAAAAGAAGTTCAAATGGAGAAAAATACATGATAAGTCCGTCAACATTAACATAAAAACCAAGTAGAATTACGGACTTATCAACTCCCCCAAACTTAAATGTTGCTCGTCCTCGAGCAACTCCAAATTAACAGCGCAAGGGACTTGGACACAGTCAAGGTACTTTCTTGGAACACTATGCACCAAAGCAAAACTCCCTTTTATTTTTCTCAGAAACTATTAAGCACTATGTCATTAGTTCAATATGCAAACAATTAACATTCAACGCGCACTCTACAAACAACCATCATTGTCAAGCATCCCCCGTGTTATCGTGTGTGATATGATCAAGAGAAACAATCACCAACAATCCGGATCAATTTATATTCTTGCGATAGGCGCAAAAAGTGGACTCCATAAGTCGGTTTTTCATTCTTATCTCCACTAATGTAGACAACGATAAATCGGGAATCGATACGACTTAATTAAGCTTGTAAAGTAGGGCTTGGGTGAAGGGTAGGAAAATATAGAAAAGTATGTGGCTCATGCACCCAAGTTACTTAAATTGGACAAGTTGGAGTTTTTAGAGCATTATTCATGCATTCCTCTCCCCCAAACTTATTCAAAACCATCACTCTCCATGTAATTTTTTTTCGTTGTGTGTTTGAGAGTGCTAGCTTGCTTTTTCTTTCATTTCTTCTCTTTTTTCTTTCTTCTTTTTTTCTGCATTTTTTCTGCACAAATTTTTTTTTGTCTCTTTCTAAAGCGAGCTAGTATATCGTGAAATCAAGTATACGTACAACCCTCCACTTAATCCCCTCATAATTCCATATATCCACTACATAACTCCACAATTATCACAATTCAAGTAAAGTGCATAGAAAGGATTAAGATATGTACACATTGTGCTTTTGGGCTTGTAGTGTGGCTATCAAGAGAACTAAGCACAATGTTGGCTCAAGGGGGACTCAAGGGCTACGTTTAGCAAACAAATAGGCAATTAAGGCTAAAAAAATTTCCAAAAATGGCCTAAGTCATCTCCCCAATTTAACATAGTCTAGGATTTCGCCCCGACAAGAAATCAAATCGATTCTAGTGTCCTAATTCATTAAAGCACATGAAGACCTCTCACAAAAATATAAATTTTCACTAAATCATTTAGCAATCCTTGCTCCAACCATGTGCTCAACCTGATTAGGGGATAGCAAAACAACAACAATCATTCTTCAAGTGCACACAAAATGCTTCATGCATGCTCATTGTTCCAAACATAGCGTTTCATAGCATGAAATGATCATAGAATAAGGAATTTTAACAAAGCACGTGCATTCCAAGAACGACACAAAACAAACGGCACAGTACAAAATAGTTTTCGAACATCCAACATATAAATGTTATTACCAAAATTTAGCTTGAACGCAATGGAATTGAACTTCAACTATACGTGGCGTTGTTATACCTGGACACGAGTCATCAAAGATGACTCTTTTCGTCTGGCCGTTCGGGTTTCCAGCCGATATACAATTTTTGTTCAAATTCCATACACATAGCTAATAACAATTAACCTCAAAAGTCTTCTCCTAGGCAACTGAAATCCCCCCCACACTTAGAGGGTGCTTTGTTCCCAAAGTACAGAAAACTAGGCCAGATAAGACACAACAGAAACACAAAGAACTACGAAAGCGAAAAAAATAAAACACAAACGGAAAGCAAAGAAAAGAATAGAAAACACCTGAGGTCAGACGGCATCATAGAACTCGGTCTCGTCGCCCTCCTCCTCGGGTGGTGGTGCGTAACAGTGTGGTGCGGATGCGGTGGAACAAAACTCCGACGGTAGTGGAGGGAATTGGCTCGGCGGGATTTGCAGATGGTCAGCAAAAGTCTCGAACCAACGCTGATCGTAAGCCCACTAGGCCTGAAATGCGGCCTCCAAGTGATCCAAACGACGGGCCACAGATGTATAGCCTACTCGGCATGATGGTGGCCGAGGAACAGATGGTGTACGTAGTGACTCAGGAGTAATGAAGGGCCCGGGTGATAAGGACTCCTCTTCCACAGCTGGGCGAATCCCAATTGTACGAGCTAAGTCGGTAATCAGATGCGGGAAAGCGAGGCCCTCCTTCGTGCCACCCTTTACAGAAGCTCGAATCTCTGCATTGATGATTCGACCAATATCAATTTCTACCCCACGGTAAATGGCATACATCAGGAGTGCGCGAGTCTTATGCACACGGCTCACATTGCTTCGGGGAATGAGACGAGCTGAGATAAATTTGAATAAGCATTTGGCATTGTCTGTGAGCTCGCTAGGGGGAAAGTCCTTCTTCAAATCATACTTCCCTATGGTCCAAACCATCGGGTGTCCGCATAAATAGGCACCAACCTCATCTAAGGAGATTTGTGTGTTAGATAGCCATTGTTGATAGGGGTCCTCATAATCCTCGGCATCGGATTCGTATGTGATGGCGAAGTTGTTGTTGATGGCTCTTGCGGAAAAACAAATCTCACGTCCCCGTACATGTACTGTGTCCCCTCTAATGTCATCCCCTTGAGCAGTGAGGTTAGCGTAGAATTCCTGGACAATATTTAGCAAAGCGGCCCGTGGGGTTTCCATGAAAAAGACCCACTGTCATGCCTCGGCGTCAAAACCAATTGGTAGCATCCCCCGCTCACGGATAAACGGACTATGCGATATTTTGTTTTCATATAATTCTTCCACCTCTCGACTAATAAAATGGACTGCTTCGCCACCTCTAGCATTCGATGTGCCCCCAGAAATTGCACCTACCTCTGGAATGTTTGCTTTGCCTTTTCCGGTCCTTCCCATAATAATTAATCCCGAAAATTTCCCCAACTTCTCAAGAATTCCGACAAAAACACCAACAAATCAAAGGAATGCAAATCCAACAACACAATAGCAACGCAAGGTGACCGAATCACTTATAAATGCAATGAGCACAAGCAATACCGATTTCACCCAATAATATCACAATATCCCCAATATCACCACAATTTTTCCAAGTAACTGCAATTTAATCAATACTACAATACCATAAAAGAGTGTTTTTGGGTTACGCACGTGCGGTGCAGCTGTGCTTGGCGGTTGGTTGGTGATTCAACAACAGTGGGCTGCTGTGGCTGCTGGAGTTCGGTCCTAGATCTGGCAAGAGTGGCGGCTGCCGGCTGGGTGTCGCTGGAACTGCAGGGCCTGAGCAGTGCGCGGTAGAAGAGAGGGTCACGGTCAGCGGCTGGACGTCTGCTGCTGGAAATAGGGGTGCCGGCTGGCTGGTCGGCGTCTGGTGCTGGCGGTGCGCGGCTGCTGGAGGCACAACTCACAGCTGCGGCTGGAAAGTGGGGAGGAAGGGGAATAGAGATGAGGGAGGAGGGGAATTAGGGTTTAAGGAAGGGAGATAGAGGGAGAGCCGAGAGAGAGAGAAAGAAAAGAGTTGGGAGAGAGTGAGTTTAAGGTTTAGGGTTTAAAAAACGTGTTCTCTTCCCCCCTTTTTTTTCTCTTTTTTTTTTCTCAAAGTTCTGTAAAATTGGGTTACTACCCAATAAGTTTTGGGTAAGTACCCAAATTTACAGAATCTTAATCTCTCGGAAAAAAAACCTATTTTTACCAAACTGAGTAGCTACACAAAATTTCTCGGGTAAGTACCTAAATTTCCAGAACCGAAAATCCCCTGCAAAACCAACAACTCAACCAAAAATCACATCAACCTCAGATGGTCTATCCAAAAACAAACACACAAAACAAAAAGAGAACAAAAACACAAGAAGCACAATGAAAGAAAAAAAAATAAAATTTTTGGTTGCCTCCCAAAAAGCGCTTGTTTATAGTCTTTAGCTCGACTCCTTTCAAAGCTTTAACGGATGAGATCAACATAAGATGTCGACCCCACTCGGTCCACATCTCCACCCACGTATGCCTTCAAACGTTGGCCATTTACCATGAAATATTCCCCCTGCTGATTTTCAATTTGTACTACTCCATGGGGAAACACCTTTGTTACCCGAAATGGCCCCGTCCAACGTGATTTCAACTTCCCAGGAAAAGCCGTAACCTGGAGTTGTATAACAACACTCGTTGCCCCTCCTAAAATTCATTCCTCACAATATGAGCATCATGCCATCTCTTTGTTTTCTCCTTGTAAACCTTGGCATTTTCATACGCGTGGAGGCTAAGTTCATCAAGTTCATGTAGTTGGAGCAACTGTTTTTCACCTCCATCTTTCACATCAAAATTGAGAAATTTAATTGCCCAAAATGCTTTATGCTCAAGCTCGAGTGGGAGATGACATGCCTTACCAAAAACAAGCCTATACGGAGTTATTCCGATAGGGGTTTTAAACGCAATTCGATATGCCCACAAAGCATCATCGAGTTTCATTGCCCAATCCTTCCTAGATGCATTCACTGTTTTCTCTAGAATGTGTTTCAACTCCCTATTGAAAATTTCCACTTGTCCACTCATTTGTGGGTGGTACGATGTAGCAATTTTATGATGTACTCCATATCTAGCTAAAAAGGTTTCCAAAGGTTTATTTCTAAAGTGACTACCCCTGTCGCTTATTACAGCTCTAGGTGTGCCAAATCTAGTAAACAATTTCTTTAAAAACCTAACCACTATTTTTGAATCATTGTGTGGACATGCCATGGCCTCTACCTATTTTGAGACATAATCTACCCCCACAAGAATATAATTATTACCATAAGAGAAAGGAAACGGCCCTATGAAGTCGATGCCCTAAACATCAAATAGTTCCACTTCGAGTATATTGTTGAGGGGTATCTCATTCCTCTTGGAGATGTTTCTTACTCTTTGACATGAATCACATTGGGCTATAAAATCTCTACAATCCCAGAATATGTTTGGCCAATAAAACCCACATTCTAATACCTTAGATGCAGTTTTTGACGGACCAAAATGACCACCATACACCAACCCATGACAATGACTCAAAATATCATGCATTTCAATTTCAGGCACACACCTCCTAATCATCCCATCAGCACACTCTTTAAATAACAAGGGATCATCCCAAAAATAGAACTTACAATCATGAAAGAATTTCTTCTTTTGCTGGTGATTAAACCCATGAGAGATAATCCCGCAAGCTAAGAAGTTTACGATGTCCGCATACCATGGTGCACTTACCTCGATTTGGAGCAAGGATTCCTCCGAAAAGTATTCGTTTATCTCGTCACTCACCTCATTTGATTTTCCAATATGCTCTAATCGGGAAAGATGGTTCGCCACCACATTCTCTGAGCCCTTCTTGTCTCGAATCTCCACATCGAATTCCTGCAAGAGCAAAACCCATCTAATTAATCTTGGTTTTAAATCTTTTCTAGCCATTAAATACTTGATTGCAGCATGATCGGTGTACACGATCACTTTGGAACCAAGTAGGTATGGCCAAAACTTATGAAAAGCATAAACAATCGCTAGCATCTCTTTTTCCGTGGTGGCATAGTTAATTTGGGTCTCTGAGAGAGCTCGGCTGGCATAGGAAACCACATGCAACTGTTTGTCTTTCCTTTACCCCAATGCTACCCCAATCGCAAAATCGCTAGCGTCGTACATAAGTTCAAAAGGCAAAGACCAATCCGGTGGAGTGATGATGGGCGCCGAGATCAAAGCCTGCTTCAGCCTGTTCAAAGCATCAACACACAAATCATCAAATTCAAACACAACATCTTTTGCCAACAAATTGAATAACGGTTTAGCCTAAAGAAAAATCCTTAATAAATCGCCTGTAGAACCCGGCATGGCCCAAGAAACTCCTAACAGGTTTGACGGATGTGGGGGCCGGCAACTTCTCAATCACTTCCACCTTCGCCCGATCAACTTGAATCCCTTTGGAAGAGATCTTGTGCCCCAACACAATGCCCTCATTGACTATAAAATGGCACTTCTCCCAATTCAGCACCAAGTTCGTTTCACCGCATCGTTGAAGGACTCTCTCTAGATTTGTCAAGCACTCCTCAAACGAATCTCTGAAAATCGTGAAATCATCCATAAAAATCTCCATGCATTTTTCCACCATGTCTGAGAATATTGCCGTCATGCATCGTTGGAAGGTGGCCGGTGCATTGCACAGTTCGAATGGCATTCGCCGATATGCAAAAGTGCCATATAGGCATGTAAAGGTTGTCTTCTCTTGGTCCTCCGGTGCAATAGGAATCTGTAAATACCCTGAAAAACCATCAAGAAAACAATAATAAGCATGATCGGCAACTCTTTCTAACATTTGATCAATAAATGGTAAAGGGAAAAGATCTTTTCTAGTGGCGGAATTTAATTTTCTATAATCAATACAAATTCTCCACCCAATTACTAGTCTAGTAGAAATCTCCTCCCTTTTATCATTTTCTACCAATTGCATCCCTCCTTTCTTCAAAACACATTGAATCGGGCTAACCCAACTGCTATCCGATATGGGATATATAATCCCGGCATCTAACAGCTTGATCACCTTCTTTCTCACCACTTCCTGCATGTTCTCGTTTAATCTTCTTTGCGCCTCCCTCCTCGGCCTCACATCTTCCTCCATCAAGATTTTGTGCATGCATATGGAGGGGTTAATACCCTTAATATCGGAAATCTAGTATCCAATCGCCGTGATTCTTTTCTGAATGATCTCCACCACTTTCTTTCTTTGCTCAACCGACAACTGGGCTCCCAAAATGACCAACAATGTCTCCTTTTCTCCCACAAATACGTACTTCAAATTTGGAGGCAACGGTTTCAGCTCTAATGTCGGGGGTTGAATGTGCGAGGGAGGCGTAGGACTCAGAATTTTAGGTAGTTGTTCATACATCGATTCCCCCTTTTCCTTTTCTACCTCTCTTTCTGAGTTCTCCTCTCTTACATCGCCCTCAGTTCCCTCCATCACTTCTCTAACACAATCATCGATTGCGTCAACCCTCATGCAATGATCATCTTCGACGTGGCATTTCACCGCTTTGAACACATCAAAGTCAATACTCTCATCTCCATGTCTGAGTGTCAATTTTCCTGCATTGACATCCACTAATGCTCTCCCAGTGTTCATGAATGGCCTTCCTAGAATCAACGGCGGTTTCGTGGTTGTGTGAAGCCCAGGAACGAATATATCCACAATCTCTCTCGAGCATTGCGGAATTAATTCATACAATTCCTCTAAGCCTAAGACTAACCAATTCTCATTCAATTAATCCCAACTTTAGAAGTATTTGTATGAATTTTTAAACACTGCCTTAAGGCTCAATCAAAGTTAAATTCATTCTCATGCAACTTTAACCCAATTGATCTTGTCTAATTAGAGCTATTATCGTGAATCGTCTCTCGACCTCATCACGATTCTCAAATTCGCTAATTAGGGGTGATCAAACCCTAACCACGTATTAAACCATTAGACAAGAATCACACAACAAAGAAAACATACGAAAACAAATTCAAACTCACGGGATTTTCATAGAATAGCAAAAACGATGAACTACACCATCCTTACACTTAATTAAAATTAGTTCATAATGAAATTAAACATAAAAATAAAATATGGAAGAGAATTCATGAAAAGAGAAGAATGAACTTAATTGCTGGAAATTTCAGGCACAAAACTCCTCTCGTTCCGTTGTTCTTCCCTTCGATCTTGATTTCTCCCTTCTTCAGTTCTCCACAAGAATCCCCCAAAAGATGAAAATTAATGAAAAAAAAAAATTCTAAACTCTAAAGCCTAGCTTCAAAAACATGAACAGTGGCCGCCCTCATCTTTCTGGACTTAAAAAGGGCAGAAAAACCCTAGAGACACCTTCCAAAAATAGAGTCCTAATTGCACTAGGAAAGCTATAAATTTCTGCCGCGGATTTTGGGTAAGTACCCAAAATATTTTGGGTAAGTACCCAAAATATTTTGGGTAAGTACCCAAATTTACAGATTCATTCAACACTCCACTAACTAAAGTTGGGTACATACCCGAAATATTCTAGGTACGTACCCAGATTTACAGATTCGTTTTTTCTCAAAATCTCTCAAAATCTCTGAAATTGGGTTGGTACCCGAAATATCTTGCGCAGGTACCCAACTCTTGATTCCACTTTTTCGTCTCCTTTATAGTATTTTTGCCATCTCACCTACAAAACATGATTTATTTCAAATTTAGGCAAAAAGAAGCTCAAATGGAGAAAAATACATGATAAGTCCGTCAAAATAAACATAAAAACCAAGTAGAATTATGGATTTATCAGAGCCTGATGCGAATGATGCATATCAACAACAAAATTGTGTTCATATTCAAGTTCAAGATAATGCGAAAGAGGTCGAATTAGTAGTACGCAGCGATGAAGCTTTAATAGAGATTGAAATTGCTGAAAATATAATCCATCCACGTGCTATTATGGATAACAAAGATGCTGGAGAAAATGAGGAAGAAGAAGATGAGTCGTTGGCGGAATATTGGAGCAGTGATAGTGAATCGACTTCTCAAGCTTACGTGGACAGATGCACGTATGATTAGTTACTCTTCGATTTAACTAAGCTTGGTATTTGTTAAAATTACAACTAGTTTTTCATTTTTTTTTTCTTTTGCCATTATTTGAAGTTGTACTTTATTCTTTCTATTATTTGTAGTGGGATAGCTCTATCTTTAATATAGTTCTATTATGGATAATTGCTATAATCATATCCGATTTTTGTTGTGGCTTATAAATATTTGTTAGGATAAACTTACTTGGAGGCTTACATGGATGTATTTTTATTAGCGTGCGGGTGCTGACACAACTCAGGGAGGTACGACTATTTAGCTTCCTCTTTTGGGGTTATTTGTCTAATGGTGTACTTTAGCAAGTGGGAAAGTGTAATTTTGTTTTCTGGTTGTTGCTATACTAAACCATTAATTTAATTTGATAGATTATATTGGAATATCTATAAGCCTTATCATGCATTTCTTGAGGGCAAGTATTATTTTTTTCTGAACCTTTTTATTTTACAGTATTTTGACAATATGAAAACACTATTTTTATAATCTTGTTATGTCTTGTTTTGTTGTCATTTTTGGCTAGCCAAATTTGCTGCTATATGGGATTTCTTGATGAATATATATTAATGTATCATGGATTCATTTATTCCTGTTTGTTATGTCATTATTATTACTATTGGGGCAGTTTGACACGGAATTTTATATGAATGGGGCTTTATGGATGTGTATATATATATATATATTATATAGGCAAAATTACACTGATCACCCCTGAGGTTTGGCTAATTTACGAAAAACTCCCTGTTTTTTCAAAATTTACCAAAAACCCCCTAAGGTTATATCCATATTACAAACTTATTTTAATTTTTGAAAATACCCCTTCCCTTTTTTGGGTGATTTACACTAACCACCCTAAGATTAGGTTAATTTATGAGAAACCCCCTGAAGTTATACCAATATTACAACTAGCACCTACTTAGGTTGATTTATCAACAATATTAATTTTTTTTCTCTGTAATATTGTTATCATAAAATTTTCATGTAATAGATTTGAAAAAAAAATGTGATTAATTATTTAAATAAATATTCCAAATTTAATGTTATGAATTTATACTAAATATATTTAATATGTGCTGAATTTATATTTGAGAAAAATATAATTATATGCATCGTATATATACATAATGTGAAATGAGAAATAAAAACACTGATTGAAATAAAAAATTGAAATTAAATAATGCACTTGAAAATTTTATTTAGCTTGAGGACTCTAACTCATTTCTCTTAAAATTTACTCTGTATTAGCGATAATATGACATATTTGATGTGTTGGTATAAACTTTTAATGCATTAAATTCAGAATATTTATTTGAATAAATAATCATTTTTTTTCAAATCTATTACATAAAAATTTTATGATAACAATATTACAGAGGAAAAAAAAAGAATTAATATTGTTGATAAGTCAACCTAAGTAGGTGTTAGTTGTATTACTAGTATAACATCAGGGGATTTCTGGTAATTTTTGAAATTACAGGAGGTTTCTCGTAAATTAACCTAATCTCAGGGTGGTCAGTGTAAATCACCCAAAAAAAGAAAGGGGTATTTTCGAAAATTGAAATAAGTTTGTAATATAGATATAACCTTAGGGGATTTTTGGTAATTTTTGAAAAACTAGGGGATTTTTCGTAAATTAGCCAAAGCTCAGGGGTAGTTAGTGTAATTCGCCCTATTATATATTTGGACTTTTTATCGAGGTGAATATCTATAATTTTCTTAGTGGTCAAGAAGAGTTGTATTGTTTGCTTCTGTGTTGCTCCTTTACAGTTGGTAACATTTGTGGCTTTCAAAGATCATGGGAGTAAATTTTATTCTGGCTTCTCTTAGGTGGGGGGTGATTGTAAGGTGCTTTTATTCCTTAAGAGGATATGTAATTTCATTTATGTGCATTTGGACATCTGTATCCACCGAGTTATTTAGATTTGTTGCACTTAATTCGTTTCCTTAATTTCAACAGGTGTATGGAATTCTTGGAAGTGATTGGACTAGTGTACATAGGCCAGACTAATTTATGCATCGATCAAGGCCAGTTGATGAAAAATAGCTTGTCATTATTTTCTCTAATGGACATGGACCAAAGAACCTTTTGCTAGAATAAGTTAACATATTTGCTCTGGGTTTCTTTATGTTTGGCTTATAGTTATTTTTTATCAATATTGTAAGGGAGTAGTGCTCCTTATTTATATTTTATTAGCTACTTAGGATTTTTGAGCTTACTTGAATGGTGTATGTTTTTTTGTAAATTTTCAACTTAATTGATTAGTAAAAAGGGGGGGGGGGGGGCGCACTGAAAACCCCTTGCCAGAAATGAGCCAATTTTATGGGGGAAAAATAATTATTTGATTCTATTGTATACATATTACCAACCAATTTAATTTAATGTAGCAATCGGTATTTAGTCATTGGTATGTACGTATTAGCAACCTCTTGACTTGTTTTTGCAAGTACATTTTTGGTCACAACTATACACAAATTAGCCACCAATAAATTTTTTTTTCTTGTTACTAATCATGTAAAATGAAATAAAATTTATGACAAAATTAGAATTATTGCATCCCTTTATTTGGTTGTTGGAAAGTATTCTTTAGCAACAACAATAACAATATGGTTGCTAAAGTATGTTAAATATACAAATTGTTGCAACCATTGAAAAATTATTGCAACCAATGGCTTGTTCGCTAAAGAAATGCTTTTTACCAACCAATAGAAAGTGGTCACTGAATCATATAAAACGAAAAAAAATTGCTACAAAATTAGAATTACTGCATCCATTTATATGGTTGCTAAAAGGCATTCTTTAGCAACAATGCTTCGCTACCACAAAGCTTGTTAGATATACCACTTGTTGCAACCGTATAAAAATTATTGCAACCATTGATTTTGTTGCTAAAGAAATACTTTTTACCAACCAATAGAATGTGGTCACTATATGCCTAACTATAGCAACCATATTAATGTTTTAGTGACCACGATTTTTCACATTAGCAACTAAAAATTTTGTTGCTGATAATTCCATTTTCAACATCCATTATTAGATGGTTGCTATACACGCATCTATAGCGACCAATTTAATAATTCGTTACTAAGTACTTTTAGTAACTACCCTGTTGTTTCCACCGGTGACCAAGTACTTTTTGGTTGCTATAGGTTTTAGCGACCATTTTCGAACTTTTAGAGACCATCATTAATAGTTGCTAAAACTAGTTTTTCTTGTAGTGATACTAGCTCATATATTATCCGTAAACTATTTTTTCTAATAAGCATATGTGCTTACAAGTTAATAATATTAGTGTAGCATCACACCTGGACAAGGCGCTACGTCTAATGATGGTTAGACAATGTAATTTGTCAAAAGCATACAATCAAAAGTGTTGCTTTGTGGATACTGTCTTTTCACTTAACAATTTAGTGTCATTGCGTAAAGTTATGAATTACATTAAACATAAAAGTTATGTCCTGTCAGTCCCGATGGTCACATTGAAAATGATCTTTGGAAAAATATCTTGCAAAATCTCCTATAGTTAGTGCATTCAATGAATATCCTATTGGGGCCCTACCCACCCATGGGCATCCTTGGTGGAACCATTTAGAGATATATGGTATTGTCAATTTGAAATGGATGTACTGCATTGGGGTTGTGTGGTATTTGAAGAAGGGGACTATGGTAAATTTTTAGTGCAGTCATACTTGTTATGTTAAAAAGGACATGGTGACAACAATAAGTGGTCCATGTTATATCTTCCCAAAGTTGTTGAAGAAGTAGTTACATTTCACTACTTAAATTGAGATTTGTTTGTGCAAAGATGGCATTATATGTTTCTAGAGACTTGACTACATAACGCTCGAGAGTATGCATATAAAAATTTGTCTTGTTACGTTTGGCCCCTATCTTTTAACTTTTGGTTATCCTAATGGATTTCATATTTTATGTAGTGGGGACTATGGTGTACATGCTCTAAAGTTTCTAGAAGTTACCACACCAATACCCAGTTGAATTGTTGAATGACAAAACAATTGATTTACATAAAATGACGTGTGTTGAGCATTTCATGGGAGCGAGGGACCATATGGTTCTTGTTGATTAAATTATGTAGGATGATTTGTATAAGGGTTACAATATGTTTATGTGAAAAAGTATTATGTTATTTCAGATAACATGTATATGTGAAAATACTATTTTGGCTAAAATTTGTTATTGAAAATTATATTTGGGCTAGGATGCGTGTATGTGCATATCATATTTTAGTTATGATGTGTATTTTGGGACTATCATTAGTTTAGTGTATTGGGGCTAATTTGTGTATTTTTTGGACATGCCTTGGTTTTAAATCTATTGGAACCTCATTTGCACAGTTCCATGTAATAGATCAAGTAAAACTAATTAAGATTGTTCTCCTAATACACTTTGTTAGTTGGTCAACTATAATTTATTGTCTAATTGTGTCCTTGTATAGGACCATATTTTTTCATGATCAAGTGAGGCTATAACGATCGATTGACAAATAGACTATAGTTTGTCTACTGAGCAAAAAATACAATCTAATTGTCTCCTTGTGTACAACCGTATTTTTTAGATGCATTTGTACGGAATCTTTGCTGAAGACTAGAACAATATGATCGATTGACCGACGACGATGATCGGTTGGGCAATCATAACTTACTGTCTAACTATCTCCATGGTTATAGTCATATTTTTATGTGTTGTCCAAAATATGCACTGAAGGGTTGATGTGTATGATCGATGGATTGATGAAATCTATTGTTGACTTACATGTGCTTATGTCTATGCCCGTTTAATTGTTTACGGTCATTTTTGTACATCGATTAGAGAGCTCTACAAACGATCATAATGATTGAAGTACTAATGAAGTTATAGCAACACCCAATATATATATACATCTTATCTTAGATATCTGAACCAAAAATATTTCTCTCTCTCTCTCTCTCTCTCTCTTTCTATCCACACTTTTAGTGCAGACATTCATCAAAAATTTTTGTTGAATGAGTCATATTTTTTAGGTTTAATTACACTTTTAGTCCTGTAAGTGAGACCTCATTTTTAAATTTCATCCTATAAGTTTGATGGTTGCACATTTAGTCGTGTGTGTTGGTTCAATTTGACACATTTGGTCTAGAATTGACACATTTGATCCTAATTTTTCAAATGTAGTCCTGCCCCATTTAGGATGAAATGTGTCAAATTGAACCAACACACACGACTAAATGTGTCAATTCAGGACCAAATGTGTCAAATTAAACCAACATACAGGACTAAATGTGCAACTATCAAACTTACAGGATGAAATTTGGAAAGGGAGCCTCACTTATATGATCAAAAGTGTAATTAAGCTTGTTTTTTATTTTGTCCTAAAACTATATAAAATCAATCATTCATCCTATTCATGCTATTCGAACACATTTGACAAGATAAATTAATCAATGCTTGTAAGGACCCAAATTCTCACTTCGATTATGTATATGTATAGATATACCTAAATGTGTACAATTTACATGTTTATATGTATAAGTTTCCAAAATGTTAATGCCTTGTGATACGTGTTCGTTTTAATTGCAATATGTACAAGTTTTAGGATTATTTCTTGTCTTAGTTAATCATCATACAACCCATAAAATTCAAGAAAATACATGTATGCATATAAATATATATACACGATTTTAGGGTATACATATACCAAGACTTAGAAGATTTTTCTTATAACTATTATAACTTTTGGAGAAAAACCTAAAGAATGGATAAATGGTATTTCTACCTCTACGTGATATTTTTCTTCCCTAAACATACAAGAATTAGCTTACATTTTTCAAGAAAAAGGGGAGGGTGGATGGTTTTGTGTGTATATAGATGAATAAATTAAATACTTGGTAAGAATTTGCTCTTATGTCTCCATCTCCCAACAATTAATGCATGTGTACACTTGTATATACTCCTCTAGAGTGTATAATACATGGTTGGTCAAAATTTACTTAGACCAACACTAAGCATAATTAGACTTATTACAAGGCTCTTGAGTTGGAAAGTGGAAATCATTAGATAGTGACCTAGGAAAATGACTTAATTAATATTGTACGCTTATTTCTCCTATTAGTATCTATAAGTAAATATTAGGCAAGACAACAAAAAAAACAAACACTACCACACACACACTAAGCTACACTGCCACACACACTTACATTCTTCTACTTTCCTTGGTTTATTTCCCTACAATTCTCTAACCTTAGTCCATATTTCACTACTATACACAAACACAAAAAGAAAAGAAGAACAACTTAGAGAAGGTAGAAACCTTGCTTATGGCATGAGTTAAAATTAGGTCTTTATGAAAGTGTTAGCATTTTATCTCCCCTATTAGAGCCTAGGAGGTAACCACAAGTTAGTTTCCATTTTGGGTCTAAGGGAATACAAAAGGATTTAGTTATGTGCATATAGTGATTCTATGGGCATATTACATTGAAATTTCTCAAACTCATGCTAAATTTTGCTTTATTTGTGTTAGAATGATGCTTGCATTATGTGTTATCATGTTTTATACTTTGTTAGTATCTTATTTACGTGATAGAAGCTGAAATTTCAAGTTTGTCATGATGAATTTCTAGTTAAAGACTGGCTGGAATTACTGTTCACAGTGCTGAAATTCTTGGTTTCAAGCTGAAAAATCCAAGTTTGTCAGGATTTTTCAGCTTGAAACCAAGAATTTATAATAACATGGAATTACAGCATTTTCAAAGCTGGAAATTTCAGAAGTTGCGCACTAAAGCGTTTTGTGTCGCAATCTGAAAATTCCAGGTTGGTAAGCTGGAAATTCTAAATTTTACCAACTAAAACCCTATCTTTCAATACTGGTAATATAGTTGTGGAATCAACAGGTTTTAAAGCTGGAAATTCAGTAATCGCAAACTGAAATTTTTCAGTTCGTAGAAGTTGGAAGTTATGTTCATTCATACGAAATTTGTGTGAAAACCTGCTGGAAATCTATGAAAATATGTGACATACATGAAATTTATGTATGCCTGTCGGGCCCCAAAGTGCTAGGGGTGGATGTGGTCGAGTTTGGTTGGGTGGCATCGAGCTTGCCGGTCTTGAATTCGTTCTCGATTCTCTATCGTTGCCTAATCCCTCCTTGCATGGACGGAGTGTCTATGTATTGAAGTGGGTCGTAGAATAATCGGCATATGCTCGGGATATGACCACCGGAGTGATTGGTTGGGAATTGGAGTGTTTGGTTGGAAATATCAGCACAAAGTGATAAGGTAGCCACCCATTGAAGTGGAAGAAATAAATGTGAAATTATGTGATTATTGTTCGAAAATTTCTGTGGCAATATATACAAACCTCACACAAGCACCTCATGTTATATTCAAAGTTTCTACTCAACATGTTTGTTGATAATGTATTTATATAATATTTTAGCTAGAAACAAGGTGGAGTTTACTAGCGAGGAAAAGGCAGTGGAGCGGTTCGAGGCTTTTAGTTAAGTTCGGTGTAGTTGGGTCATGGAAGTGTCAATATGTAATATATGTAATAAGTGACTTCTTGTAAAAATTTGAGGTTTACTTAATAAAATCCTTTGTTGTGTGTACTTTTGGGTTAAAGTTGGTCATTTTATTAAATATAGTGTAATTATGTTCTCGTGATCTTAGCTAGAAGTCTCAGGTCACCACAATGCTAGTTGCGTAAGGAGTGTGTCCACAAGGTGTTTGACCAGAGTCCTAAACGAAGAAGGTAGAAAAACTATAAGTCCAACCAACTCAAATCTTTGAATCATAAGGCGAAGTCGAAAGGGGAATATAAGATCGTGCGACATGGGTTCTAAGAGGCCAAATGAACAGCTTGAATCCTCTAGATTACACAAGTTATTGCCTTCAAACATCAGAACCTGTCACAAACTACATTCTCAGTGAATCGAGAATCTTGGCTTTGTTGAAGATCGACAAAGAGACACAACATAATTGTTATATTACATTGTTGAATAGGAAGATTGAGGTCTCTAAACATTTAAATGAGGACTGCCTCCACATGTTAGGCTACTGTGACTAAGTCATGTACTACATATGGATAGCTAGGTGGGAAAATTTCATCCATATCCATGAGCAAACATATCCAAACTTAACATGAGCTCTCTTGAGGTATCTAATTGCAAGGGGTGGCAACAAAGTTGAATTTTGCCTAATGAATAGCACTATCTGGATGACCTTCCTTGAATTGACCAATGCATTAGGAGCCTCGAAATATGGAACAGTGGTAAAACCAGAGCGCATGAAAAATAATTATAAGTGGCAAACAATAATAGAGATGAACAAATGCTTTAGAGCAACCCTAGCAAACTCGACCCAAAATTACATGATTTTTCATTGCAATATATCAACCGAGTTTTGATTAACTCAAGATTCGATCGAGGCAAAATTGATTCAAAGGTGAACGTGAGTTACCTGCTGGTGTTGTAGGCCATGCATACGAGACATCACGTGAATGGGACGCTGATGTTTATCGATCATCCATCTTGTCAGGTGTGGGCAAATGATGGCAATGTCATGATTGTAGATTATTTCACATATATTACTCAAGTCAAGATTTGATCCTTCTTGTAGAGATACAATTAAGGGAATGTGAAACAATTGGCTTGGCAATGCTAGTTTGACTAGATTTGGTCAAGTAGGTTAGCTACAAGTATCAAGCTATGGACAAGAAGTGTGTGCCAAGAGGTAGAGGAGGAAGCCCAACCAAGTAAGCCAGAGAACGCTCAACAGCAAGAATATGATGTTGAGGACTATCCACGTCAGCTAGATCAACACCCATTGAGTCATGTAGAATTAGTACAACGGATGGATCAGATCATACGCACATTACATGATGATGTGCATGGAATCCAAAGCCATCTAGATAACATGTAGCAGTGTGGACTACCTATTTATTCAACTCATATTCCAACTCAAGATTCTCAGTTTGAAGGACTTAAAGGCATTTTAGTTGGATCTATGAAGTTGGCAAGCATATTTTGTTAGTTTATGTTATAAACATGTTAATTAGTTATTTGTCACACAATTATTTGGTAATTATATTTGTTAAACTTGTATGCCACTGATTTTCTGGTTGTCTGAACCAACTGATTGATTTCTTTTTAGTTATAACTCTGTCACTTTCTTATTTAGTGTATATCCTAATGATGGAAAGATTAGAACACATATTACTAAATCGAAATAAGCATTTTAGATCACCTAACAACTTAAACACAGCTAGTTTATCAGATTTTATTGTCAAAGTCAACTCATCAAACTTAATTTCCAACAACGGACGTATCTTTTTTATCACCATGCAACCCAAGCCGACAATTGATTTTTTTGACTTTTTATTAATTTTTCTAACTTTTTATTAATTTTTCTAATGTTGCCACTAGGAACGATTTTGAGACATATAAAGAAGCAATATGAAGACGAAGAGGTTCCATAATGCTTCTTTAGTTGTCACATAATCGTTCCCAGTTGCGACGTTAGAAAATTTAACAAATAGATGAGAAAGTCAATCGTCAGCTCGAGTAGCAAGATGTTGATCAAATAGATGCTTTGGTTGATGGAAATGGAGCTTGACGTGTTGACTTGGCTAGTGAAATTTCTTAAATTTCAACCTATAAAATAGTCTTTCGCCAAATTCGATGTCTTACTTCAAGGATAATTATTTTATTTTCAATTTTTCAATGCATAATATTTTTAACATATCAAAAATCTCAAAAATACAATTGAAATGGTATATTATACATTAAAAAAGAATTAGAGATGAATGAGATGTTGATTTGAAAGTTGATTTCAAAAATTGAGAGAAATAGGGGATAAAGGCTGCTAAATTTAGAAAAGGTTAATGAAGTGCTCTATGGCCATGCATGTGCCTATAAAGCTACGTCTAGAAGAAAAAAAATAAAAAAGAGAAAAGCCTTTTGATCGAGCTAAACTTGAAGGCTCTTGGAGAGGAGGACAAGTAATGTTCGTAGGTACACCATGTGGTTGCCCCACACCTTTCCTATAGTGCTTAAGTGTTATTTGGTAGTTAAATGGTGCTAGAAATGTTGTTTTTCTGGCCACAAAAAAGTTGACAATCATAATGATTACATATTTGTTAGTTTGTGCAACCTTTTTATGAATTTTGGGATAATTACACTCAGCTACCATGAGGTATGATATTACAAATGTCGCTCACTAATATAAATCGATTTGAGGGATTGTTTGAAGAAGCAGAGGTGAGCTTGCCAAGACCAAAGGATAAAATAACTCAGGATCATAAAAGATCCAACGTTAGTGATGAACTTTTTATCATATTCGGTATAATAGGCAATCCAGTTTCAATAAATGTTTAGGGTCATTAGTCTAGTCACTTTGCTCGTAATTGTATTGAGATAAAGTTTGACTACTTAAGGCTCTCTCTAAGTTTGCTAGTAGATGTGGAGAGATATAGTACTTTATTTAAGATTGAGCAACCATGCAAACTATTATTGCATGTTGTGAAGCGTTATATCCAAATGGTATATTAGAGGAGGCATCATCAGTTAGGTAGTAGCAAGCTAAGCTTAGCAATGGGCATGAGCTAATTTTTCCCAAAACTCAATCAAAGGTTAGAGTTACTCTTGAGAATACACACATATAAATAATCTAACAAAAGAGTTACTCTTAGAGGAGACACTTGCATTAGTTAAACAAAGCAATTTGTCCAAAATTTTCGTGCAAGACATTTAACACTGTTGGTCATCTTTTCTTGTGATTCAAATGATTAAGCACGTATTTTTTATACTTCATCTTTCTTGGCATACGAGATTATAAGAATGGCCATGCTAATTAGAGGAGGCTTTGTTGCCTTGCTCACTAAGGTCAACATCCCATGTTGATAGCTGTCGAATCAACCAAAAATAAATCCTACTACTCTAAACACAAAATAAATTTGTAAATAGGCTGAGCATGGTCGATCCCACAGAGAAAACTATTTGATAAATTCCAAAGATAACTAGGTGAATAAAAAGTAAAAATAAAGATCTAGCATTTGAATCACCCAATTTAGGGCTATACCTGAACATGTTAGACCGAACACATAAACCATGAACGTGGATGATTGCATTTAATATAAAACCTTAGTTGAAGGAATGCATTAATTATAAAGTTGACATTATAACATAAAAATCCTATTTCTTGCCCTAAACTCTATAAAAAGAGGCCATTGTCTTCATTTTCCACACACACACACACACACATACACTAAATCCCGCCTAAGACACACACACCCATACTCACCTTGCTCTCAACACACAAATACTCCATATTTATAGTATATCTTCTACCCACATATGTATGAATGTAAACCCTTCTTTTTACATATATATATATATACGCATTAGCTATCTATATATTCCCTTAATTCCTTAGAAACACTCTTTCCAAATATCTTTCTATATATATATATATATATAAATATACATATTAGCCAAGAAAGATAGTTTAAAAAGGTAGGAATTTCCTTAATTACATAAGTTTTACATTTGTTGTCGTGATATTATGCTAAATATTATGTGACTATGTTCACATATAACACAAGCTCACCTTATGTGATTAAGTGAAATTTCTACTCAACCGTCATGTTGGCATGTGTTATGAACATTTTTTTAGGCCAAGATGCTATAGTCCTCCATGAGGAAGACACCACCAGGTATTAAGGAGCTTTTGAATTAGATAGAATTACTTATGCATAATTTTTTTTTCTAAGTTGTACTAAACCTTTGTAAAAGTATTATTTACTCAAATGTTGTTCTTGTGTAAAAGGGTATTTTATTGTTATATAGAAAGAAGGGTATTTTCTGGGTTGTGACAACAAGGACGGTAGGCCGGTAACCTCTAACTGAGTGAAGTGTCGCTTATACCATTTATTAAGAAGTTATACAGAGTTTCGCCTGGAACGGGAAGAGGATATGTATACTTGCTTTTGGGGATGATGAACTCCTAAAGACTTAGATAGGACTCTTATGTAATTTGATAATTGTTATTGTAAACCATGTGTTGTAATCGATTTGCTATCTAAACAAGGTCCAAATGCCAATGTAATAATGGAGCTATGTCGTATTAATTAGTAATGAGGTTCTGTTAGTGGTTTTATGTGATCGGTATTCCGAGGTTTTGCATTTGCTAGCCTTCGGGCGAAAGGACAACAGTGCCGGTAGAAGCACTAACGCCCCACGACTGCGGGGCATGACAAATCACTACAAGGAAAAATTCTAGGGGAATTTCTACGTAATTTTGGCGAAAATAAAAAAAATAAAAAGTATTAATTTTAAATTTTTGGCAGAATTTCAGCAGGAAATTCTACCGAAAATTTAGAAATAAATAAAAATACAAAAGTTTACATTTTTAGTGGAAAATTCCTCTAAAAATTATAATAAATAAATAATATTAATTTTTAAATTTTCAACAGAATTTCGGCGGGAAATTCTGCTGAAATTCCACCAAAATTTTTTAAATAAATAAAAAATATTAAAGTTTAAATTTTCAATAGAATTTAGGCGGGAAATTCCGTCAAAATTAAAAAAAATATTAATTTTTAAATTTTTAGGAGGATTTTCAACTGGAAATTCCGACGAAAACTTAAAAATAAATAAAAAATATTAAAATAAAAATTTTTGGCAGAATTTCGACGACAAATTCCACCAAAAATTTAAAAAAATTAAAAATATTAAAATTATCAATAAATAAAAAATCTTATTATTTGAATTATTATTATTATTTTTATTTTTAATTATTATTATTATTTGAATTGTTGTACGCTACATATATAATACTTGTGTATTATTAAAATAGAGTGATGATAGCTGAACTGCAAGAGAGTTGTTTTCCAGCCAAGAGGCCAGGGTTCGACTCCCAGTGACTCCAAAATTTGGGATAATTTTGAGCGCATATATATACAGACGTGTGAGGGGTGCGGTGGAGGTCTTGAAGTTTTCTACTCTTATGTTGGGCAATTGGAACTATATTTTTAAAAAATATAGAACAACATTCAGCTGAATACTCAGCAAAATTTCGCCGAAAATTTAAAAACTTTTTGAGGGATAATTCCACCAAAAATTGATTTATTTTACAAAAAATAAAAAAGCCGAAATTCTGCCCAAAAATAAATTAAATTTTGAATAAAATTTCACTAAAATTACTTGTTTTCGGCGGAATTCCGCCAAAAAATTCACGAAAAATATCATTTCTTTCTTGTAGTGAATTATGTATTCTATTAATAGATAATCATAAGGGATAATGAGAGCAAAACTTAAGTCAACCGGAGTGTCCCACATATATAAAGACTCTTGAAATGTATATTGAAGGAATAAACATATGTAGGAGTCCTCAATTGCTTCTTGTGGATGTGGGTGAGTCAATTCAGAACTTGTGACTTCACCCAATAATTTAGTGGAAGCTGGCCTAAGGTAAGACAAGATCCAAATAGCTAAGAACTATATGTAAGAACTATTTGATCTTCTATGTAAATCTAGTACCACTAGAAACATGCAATTTTTAAAGGTCAAGTATAAAGTGGATAATTTGATTAACACATATACACTTATTGTGTAGCAAAAAGACAGTTGTTCTCCCTAAGAGATGAGATGCGTCTCTATTCTCTAATAAACTACATACTTTTGCCAATTTCTTCGAAGTTTTTCTTTAATGAATAAAAATGACATATATTTCATGTATAGATGAGGAGATGAATATGGATCATTTAATAAATTCACAAAATTGTGTAAAAGCTCAATCTGCAGTAGAGCTCCATTCATGAATTGTTGTATAGCTCTCTACCACATCAAAAAGGCATTGGTGAATCAAATATTTTAAAAAATTAGAAGAACTAAAAGTTCCAAAAAAGTTTGGAATAGACGGAATGATGATTTTGAATGCAATCTAAAGGAGTTTGAAACAATAGAAAAATATTGTACTAGATTGAGCAAAATGGTTGATCAATTGATAGCCTATGGCGAACATATTTTAAAACCTATTGACGAAATAGAAGATCTTGTCATGCTATTATTAATTGGGCTCTTGGGCTTGTTTTAAGCATACGAAAAAAGACAGAGTAGGTTAAAAGAAAATTCTTTGAAAAATGCCTCCAACTCTACACAAAAATTTCAAGAAAATCATGCTCGAAAAGGATGACTATTATCGTAGAAAACTGTATGTGTAAACAACTGAACAAAATTGTACATGAAGAAAAAGATTTTCGATAGGAAAAAAGATCTCATGCAACTTACTTTGAAGAAAATACAAATAATTCATATCCTATGTAAGTGAACCTGCCTCACATTTTTATTAACAAATGTCCACAAAAAAAAAAAAAAGGACAAAAAGATGGCTCGTTCTTCGATAGTGGACTCAGTAATTGCATCTCTAAGAGAAATATTTACCTACATAGATAAGAAATTTGCAAGTCAAGGCTTGCCTTGGCACAGTAAACATGGCAAAATTCAAATACGTTAGAGCAATCAACATACAAATAAAGGAAAATATATAAATTAAACAAATATTTTGTACATTTCCCTAGCTAGAGCAATCATAGGATGGTAAAAGACTTACCCACTGTTCAAGGAAAACAAGTGATAAATAAAGCTTGATTATGAGGGGGGGGGGGGGGGGGGGAAACATCGCGGATCTTTTCTTCAAAGGGAAAAAAAATTAAAACCCTAAAAAGCAAAAGCAACATTATATGGCCTTAAGCAAGGGTTAGATATATACATAATACAACAAATTTTCTTTTGCTCATCTCAATCGTTCGCACACTATAAGAGTTTGTACAGCATTCGTCGCGCATAAGATATGAGAAGTTCATTAAATTGACGCCAAATTGGTGTTTCTAAGTGACTTTCTTGATGGAGTAATATATATGGAACAACTAGAGTAATTCGTTAAAAAAAGTAAAGATAACGTCGTAAAGTTAAAAAAAAAATTGAAAAAGGAAAAAAGAAAGCACTATATGGCCCTAGGCAAGGTTTGGCATGACACAACAACTTTATCAAATATGGACCCAAGAGGAGCCAAAGTGAACCTACATTCTACATTAAGAACCAAGATAAGAACAATTTACTCATAATTGTCTCCTTATATGCGATGATCTTATAATTTACAGGTGATGGTAAACCTAAAATTCAATAATTCAAGAAGGGCATGGTGAAGACATTTGCAATAGTGATCTTGAATTGATGATTACATTTTGGGCATTGAAATAACTTAAGAAAAAGATGGAATCTGGATATCACAAGAAGTATTCTAATGTTACTCATGCAAAGTCTGACTTAAATATACTTGGAATCGCAAGGGGAATACTCAAATATTCATGAGGAATATGTAGCAACAATAGGTTGAAGTGTGTCAATCATGGATTACCACCCCAAAAAGAAGAATAACTATAACTAAATCACTAGTAAACAAAATAAAAATGTTTTGAGAATTGAAAAAATATGGTCGGAACTAAAGGAAAAACAATAAAGAATCTTGTTAGAATAACATTAAAATAACATTTTCTTGCAGTACAAAAATAGAGTAAACAAAAATCTAGGCAAAAAGTGTGGAAAAGATCAAAAGTGACTAGAATGAAGCAAGAAAAACATGTGACAAAATTAGAAAAATAATATTTGAAAGAAAAAGAAAATAAAAAGAAGTGTGAACCGACATTACAAATGTCGGTTAAGTGTGCGTTTATATGCGACACTTGTGCGAATGAAAAGCATTTAACAAATTAATTCCAATTTGAACACTTTTTCTCCACCAATCTCATTCACATTCAAACGCTATTAGAATCAGCTCAGTCCAAAATAAAATTCCATTCTAATTGAAAATTTAATATTGACTCAATTTATCTTTCTCCAATAAATTTCCGACTTTTGCCCCATAAAGGGTTATCAACTTGACAGTTATTTTAATTGAAGAACATTATAAAAAGAAAAAAACCAAAAAAAAAAAAAAAGGAAAACATTCAGACAAAATTGAATAATTATGATGTCCCACAAAATCTGAACACACAGAGGGCGATCTACTAAAGATGCCAAGGACAGACAATTGAGTATTTAAATCGATATTTCTAGAATGCCCTCACAAAAAGATCTTTGTTTATGCACTAAAGTAGTAGGATTAGTGGGAAAACTTATGTTAATGGGGCATTATTAGCTGACCTACAAATCAATAAATAAGCATTTCTGATTTCTCGTACATCAGAGGGGTTATTTAAATGATGAGATTTCACATTAAACATTAGTTACTGTATCCACACCCCTCCATTGCAAGATGATTGTCCTAATTTGACTTAACACAGTATACATTTTACACAGGATTTACAAAAGATAAAAGTTTTTGGAGTATATTTATGTATATTATCTTTTTAAAGTGGTAGTGGAGCTACACACATATACTTACACACACACACACACATATATATATATATGCATAACACATTCTTGAATTACCTTGTTTTAGCACATTCTAACAAGAAAGAATAATATTTTCAATGATTGATTAGTATCATTACTATTGTAGAGAAAAAGTAGTGAAACAAAATAATTGAATATTTTGTCCATTATAGATATCAACATGGAAAAACATCCCCCACATCCTAAACTCAAATGACTATTTGTGTGGGCAAAGATCTGCCAAAATCCCAAAAGAGATGCCCCAACAAAACGGAAGGCTGACATGCAATAGAGAGGTACTAAATTGGGGCCTCCTAATTATACTACAGGCTGATGGTTTTTTTATGTGATGAAAAATTTGAAAATAAAAATCAGAATATTCGACCTGATGTCAGTGAAATAGATCCATCCTTTTGTAAACGAAAGATATATGGAAGGAATGTGATGTCACTCCAGCCCATATCTAGGGGAAATTCTAGGCTAGACCCGGTTCGGCCGAATTAGTGTTAATCACGTGGCGAGTATTCTACACTTGCCCTGTGAATGGTTGATAATTTAGGGAGAATGACCAATCACTTGGCAAATGCAATACACTTACCAGA
>CM047881.1:10093568-10113998 GCA_026212405.1 Petrea volubilis | reverse complement strand
CCGAACCGGGTCTAGCCTAGAATTTCCCCTAGATATGGGCTGGAGTGACATCACATTCCTTCCATATATCTTTCGTTTACAAAAGGATGGATCTATTTCACTGACATCAGGTCGAATATTCTGATTTTTATTTTCAAATTTTGTCATCACATAAAAAACCATCAGCCTGTAGTATAATTAGGAGGCCCCAATTTGATACTCTCTATTGCATGTCAGCCTTCCGTTTTGTTGGGGCATCTCTTTTGGGATTTTGGGCAGATCTTTGCCCACACAAATAGTCATTTGAGTTTAGGATGTGGGGGATGTTTTTTCCATGTTGATATCTATAATGGACAAAATATTCAATTATTTTGTTTCACTACTTTTCTCTACAATAGTAATGATACTAATCAATCATTGAAAATATTATTCTTTCGTGTTAGAATGTGCTAAAACAGGTAATTCAAGAATGTTGTTATGCATATAATATATATGTGTGTGTGTGTGTGTAAGTATATGTGTGTAGCTCCACTACCACTTTAAAAAGAAATATACATAAATATACTCCAAAACTTTTATCTTTTGTAAATCCTGTGTAAAATGTATACTGTGTTAAGTCAAATTAGGACAATCATCTTGCAATGGAGGGGTGTGGATACAGTAACTAATGTTTAATGTGAAATCTCATCATTTAAATAACCCCTCTGATGTACGAGAAATCAGAAATGCTTATTTATTGATTTGTAGGTCAGCTAATAATGCCCCATTAACATAAGTTTTCCCAACTAATCCTACTACTTTAGTGCATAAACAAAGATCTTTTTGTGAGGGCATTCTAGAAATATCGATTTAAATACTCAATTGTCTGTCCTTGGCATCTTAGTAGATCGCCCTCTGTGTGTTCAGATTTTGTGGGACATCATAATTATTCAATTTTGTCTGAATGTTTTTCCTTTTTTTTTTTTTTGGTTTGTTTTCTTTTATAATGTTCTTCAATTAAAATAACTGTCAAGTTGATAACCCTTTATGGGGCAAAAGTCGGAAATTTATTGGAGAAAGATAAATTGAGTCAATATTAAATTTTCAATTAGAATGGAATTTTATTTTGGACTGAGCTGATTCTAATAGCGTTTGAATGTGAATGAGATTGGTGGAGAAAAAGTGTTCAAATTGGAATTAATTTGTTAAATGCTTTTCATTCGCACAAGTGTCGCATATAAACGCACACTTAACCGACATTTGTAATGTCGGTTCACACTTCTTTTTATTTTCTTTTTCTTTCAAATATTATTTTTCCAATTTTGTCACATGTTTTTCTTGCTTCATTCTAGTCACTTTGATCTTTCCACACTTTTTGCCTAGATTTTTGTTTACTCTATTTTTGTACTGCAAGAAAATGTTATTTTTAATGTTATTCTAACAAGATTCTTTATTGTTTTTCCTTTAGTTCCGACCATATTTTTTCAATTCTCAAAACATTTTTATTTTGTTTACTAGTGATTTAGTTATAGTTATTCTTCTTTTTGGGGTGGTAATCCATGATTGACACACTTCAACCTATTGTTGCTACATATTCCTCATGAATATTTGAGTATTCCCCTTGCGATTCCAAGTATATTTAAGTCAGACTTTGCATGAGTAACATTAGAATACTTCTTGTGATATCCAGATTCCATCTTTTTCTTAAGTTATTTCAATGCCCAAAATGTAATCATCAATTCAAGATCACTATTGCAAATGTCTTCACCATGCCCTTCTTGAATTATTGAATTTTAGGTTTACCATCACCTGTAAATTATAAGATCATCGCATATAAGGAGACAATTATGAGTAAATTGTTCTTATCTTGGTTCTTAATGTAGAATGTAGGTTCACTTTGGCTCCTCTTGGGTCCATATTTGATAAAGTTGTTGTGTCATGCCAAACCTTGCCTAGGGCCATATAGTGCTTTCTTTTTTCCTTTTTCAATTTTTTTTTTAACTTTACGACGTTATCTTTACTTTTTTTAACGAATTACTCTAGTTGTTCCATATATATTACTCCATCAAGAAAGTCACTTAGAAACACCAATTTGGCGTCAATTTAATGAACTTCTCATATCTTATGCGCGACGAATGCTGTACAAACTCTTATAGTGTGCGAACGATTGAGATGAGCAAAAGAAAATTTGTTGTATTATGTATATATCTAACCCTTGCTTAAGGCCATATAATGTTGCTTTTGCTTTTTAGGGTTTTAATTTTTTTTCCCTTTGAAGAAAAGATCCGCGATGTTTCCCCCCCCCCCCCCCCTCATAATCAAGCTTTATTTATCACTTGTTTTCCTTGAACAGTGGGTAAGTCTTTTACCATCCTATGATTGCTCTAGCTAGGGAAATGTACAAAATATTTGTTTAATTTATATATTTTCCTTTATTTGTATGTTGATTGCTCTAACGTATTTGAATTTTGCCATGTTTACTGTGCCAAGGCAAGCCTTGACTTGCAAATTTCTTATCTATGTAGGTAAATATTTCTCTTAGAGATGCAATTACTGAGTCCACTATCGAAGAACGAGCCATCTTTTTGTCCTTTTTTTTTTTTTTTGTGGACATTTGTTAATAAAAATGTGAGGCAGGTTCACTTACATAGGATATGAATTATTTGTATTTTCTTCAAAGTAAGTTGCATGAGATCTTTTTTCCTATCGAAAATCTTTTTCTTCATGTACAATTTTGTTCAGTTGTTTACACATACAGTTTTCTACGATAATAGTCATCCTTTTCGAGCATGATTTTCTTGAAATTTTTGTGTAGAGTTGGAGGCATTTTTCAAGAATTTTCTTTTAACCTACTCTGTCTTTTTTCGTATGCTTAAAACAAGCCCAAGAGCCCAATTAATAATAGCATGACAAGATCTTCTATTTCGTCAATAGGTTTTAAAATATGTTCGCCATAGGCTATCAATTGATCAACCATTTTGCTCAATCTAGTACAATATTTTTCTATTGTTTCAAACTCCTTTAGATTGCATTCAAAATCATCATTCCGTCTATTCCAAACTTTTTTGGAACTTTTAGTTTTTCTAATTTTTTAAAATATTTGATTCACCAATGCCTTTTTGATGTGGTAGAGAGCTATACAACAATTCATGAATGGAGCTCTACTGCAGATTGAGCTTTTACACAATTTTGTGAATTTATTAAATGATCCATATTCATCTCCTCATCTATACATGAAATATATGTCATTTTTATTCATTAAAGAAAAACTTCGAAGAAATTGGCAAAAGTATGTAGTTTATTAGAGAATAGAGACGCATCTCATCTCTTAGGGAGAACAACTGTCTTTTTGCTACACAATAAGTGTATATGTGTTAATCAAATTATCCACTTATACTTGACCTTTAAAAATTGCATGTTTCTAGTGGTACTAGATTTACATAGAAGATCAAATAGTTCTTACATATAGTTCTTAGCTATTTGGATCTTGTCTTACCTTAGGCCAGCTTCCACTAAATTATTGGGTGAAGTCACAAGTTCTGAATTGACTCACCCCACATCCACAAGAAGCAATTGAGGACTCCTACATATGTTTATTCCTTCAATATACATTTCAAGAGTCTTTATATATGTGGGACACTCCGGTTGACTTAAGTTTTGCTCTCATTATCCCTTATGATTATCTATTAATAGAATACATAATTCACTACAAGAAAGAAATGGTATTTTTCGTGAATTTTTTGGCGGAATTCCGCCGAAAACAAGTAATTTTAGTGAAATTTTATTCAAAATTTAATTTATTTTTGGGCAGAATTTCGGCTTTTTTATTTTTTGTAAAATAAATCAATTTTTGGTGGAATTATCCCTCAAAAAGTTTTTAAATTTTCGGCGAAATTTTGCTGAGTATTCAGCTGAATGTTGTTCTATATTTTTTAAAAATATAGTTCCAATTGCCCAACATAAGAGTAGAAAACTTCAAGACCTCCACCGCACCCCTCACACGTCTGTATATATATGCGCTCAAAATTATCCCAAATTTTGGAGTCACTGGGAGTCGAACCCTGGCCTCTTGGCTGGAAAACAACTCTCTTGCAGTTCAGCTATCATCACTCTATTTTAATAATACACAAGTATTATATATGTAGCGTACAACAATTCAAATAATAATAATAATTAAAAATAAAAATAATAATAATAATTCAAATAATAAGATTTTTTATTTATTGATAATTTTAATATTTTTAATTTTTTTAAATTTTTGGTGGAATTTGTCGTCGAAATTCTGCCAAAATTTTTTATTTTAATATTTTTTATTTATTTTTAAGTTTTCGTCGGAATTTCCAGTTGAAAATCCTCCTAAAAATTTAAAAATTAATATTTTTTTTAATTTTGACGGAATTTCCCGCCTAAATTCTATTGAAAATTTAAACTTTAATATTTTTTATTTATTTAAAAAATTTTGGTGGAATTTCAGCAGAATTTCCCGCCGAAATTCTGTTGAAAATTTAAAAATTAATATTATTTATTTATTATAATTTTTAGAGGAATTTTCCACTAAAAATGTAAACTTTTGTATTTTTATTTATTTCTAAATTTTCGGTAGAATTTCCTGCTGAAATTCTGCCAAAAAATTTAAAATTAATACTTTTTATTTTTTTTATTTTCGCCAAAATTACGTAGAAATTCCCCTAGAATTTTTCCTTGTAGTGATTTGTCATGCCCCGCAGTCGTGGGGCGTTAGTGCTTCTACCGGCACTGTTGTCCTTTCGCCCGAAGGCTAGCAAATGCAAAACCTCGGAATACCGATCACATAAAACCACTAACAGAACCTCATTACTAATTAATACGACATAGCTCCATTATTACATTGGCATTTGGACCTTGTTTAGATAGCAAATCGATTACAACACATGGTTTACAATAACAATTATCAAATTACATAAGAGTCCTATCTAAGTCTTTAGGAGTTCATCATCCCCAAAAGCAAGTATACATATCCTCTTCCCGTTCCAGGCGAAACTCTGTATAACTTCTTAATAAATGGTATAAGCGACACTTCACTCAGTTAGAGGTTACCGGCCTACCGTCCTTGTTGTCACAACCCAGAAAATACCCTTCTTTCTATATAACAATAAAATACCCTTTTACACAAGAACAACATTTGAGTAAATAATACTTTTACAAAGGTTTAGTACAACTTAGAAAAAAAAATTATGCATAAGTAATTCTATCTAATTCAAAAGCTCCTTAATACCTGGTGGTGTCTTCCTCATGGAGGACTATAGCATCTTGGCCTAAAAAAATGTTCATAACACATGCCAACATGACGGTTGAGTAGAAATTTCACTTAATCACATAAGGTGAGCTTGTGTTATATGTGAACATAGTCACATAATATTTAGCATAATATCACGACAACAAATGTAAAACTTATGTAATTAAGGAAATTCCTACCTTTTTAAACTATCTTTCTTGGCTAATATGTATATTTATATATATATATATATAGAAAGATATTTGGAAAGAGTGTTTCTAAGGAATTAAGGGAATATATAGATAGCTAATGCGTATATATATATATATGTAAAAAGAAGGGTTTACATTCATACATATGTGGGTAGAAGATATACTATAAATATGGAGTATTTGTGTGTTGAGAGCAAGGTGAGTATGGGTGTGTGTGTCTTAGGCGGGATTTAGTGTATGTGTGTGTGTGTGTGTGTGGAAAATGAAGACAATGGCCTCTTTTTATAGAGTTTAGGGCAAGAAATAGGATTTTTATGTTATAATGTCAACTTTATAATTAATGCATTCCTTCAACTAAGGTTTTATATTAAATGCAATCATCCACGTTCATGGTTTATGTGTTCGGTCTAACATGTTCAGGTATAGCCCTAAATTGGGTGATTCAAATGCTAGATAAATATGATGTCTCCAAGTAATAAGGTTTCTAGAAAGATTATTACAAGTGTGTAGTATAATAAATGCATAGAAGGTAAGATAAGATATTTGTATGCAAAATATATATCCAATTTTCGAAAATGTGTAGGTGTATATATATATATATATCAAGATATTTTGTGTCTATATATGTGTCTATATGTGTGTATGTCATGATCCTTATCCAATGTGTTGTGCTTATCAAGAATCTTCTCATGATTTTATCCAAATCTTATACAATCTTATTCAAATCTATACAATCTTAGTATTTAATATAGTGAAAGTTAAATTGGATTAATCTAGATTTTTATAAAATCAACTCGGCCTATATATATATATATATATATATTCGTGTGTATGTATGTATAAATATGTATGTGTATGTTTGAAAATTGTGTATGTTATGATTGATAAAAATAATTTCATGCATTTTGTAAAATAAACATAGGCATGTAACATAAAGTTTTCAAAGAAATATTTCGATTTATATATATATATATATATAAATATATGTATATAGTGTAAAATCAATTGTTTCTTATCAAAGCATAGTTATCCTACCTCTTAAAAAATAACACAATTTATATAAAATAATGTTCACATAAAGTAATAATCACATAATTCACACATATAAAATAAGAGTCACATAAAAAAATAATTACATAAAACAATAAACACTATATAACTAATTTAAAAAATACTAAGAAGTACCGGGACAGTACACTTGTTGGATTACAAGTAGGCATGTCATACATGACATTGCAAGTTCACACAGTGATTAGAAATCCATATTAATGTAGTTATATAATTATGCATTCATGATGCATCTGAAGCATGCCCAAAACTTTGGGAATTCCTAAGGCTATCTTGATCGAGCCCTAACTTTAACCCCAACTAAGAGAGTCTTATGCAACATAATCCCATAGCAGGCTGAAGCCTAAACTTTAACCCTGATTAAGAGGGTCTTCTGCTACATAACCCTATAGCACGCTGGAGTTTTCGGAACAGTTCCGTACCATAAGTCTTTTCAAAGGTTCAGAGCATGCTTGATTTTTAATCGTTTTCTTCATACTTATCATAAAGCCATACGAATCTTTAGTTTTCTCATAAATCATGCACTCTTATGAATCTTACTTATGAAATGCATGAGGTGCTTTAAGAAATTTAACGCATATCCTAGATTTTGTAAATTTTGGCACATATCGAATTTATAATAGATAAATAGATCAAATGAAGTGTAGCAATTACCCTTTAAATTATTAGCCAGGCAAAGACACAGTAACAGTCTAAATAACCCTAATAAGTCGGGTAGGACCACTTAAAGTAATTTAGTAATTGTGTAAGCTAGAACAAGTTTTCGCACCTGGTTCTTGTGACCTATAATCACATAATTTTAATAATTAGAAGTATCCTAAGGTATGCGTGTTCTTTAAAACTAAACGGTTACGATTATTAGAAATGGGTCAGGCCTGCTACTCTAGTCTTGACTGATATGTGCGGTAACACAAAACCCACCACTCAACACGCTCTCTCTTGTCCCATTAATGTAATTGATTTATACCCTCATGCATATCTTGAAGTGCATTCATTCTAATCACAAGTGCACCTGCGTGTGTAAATAGGTAGAGTGCCACGCATTCACAGGCAAAAATCACGCACGGTGTGCACTTGTCTTAGGGTAGTTCGCGTATATGCTTGCTTGCATTTTTGTCTCAATGTGTACCTATAACGCATGCGTAGCACTCTATCATGTGCACAATCTAGTGTGCCTTATGCTTGACGGGGCACACATGCCAGTGCACCTAGCATACAAATAGGTGCATGTTCTCATGTACCTTGCACAATGAGTGCACATGTTGAAATGCCTTGCGCATGAAGGGGCACACATGCTAGCCCACTTGGCGTGCTGTTGAGTGCGCGCGCCCGCACTTCACGTGTGTTGATTGTGTGTTATCCGCACAACTGACGGAGTGCCCCCGTACTCCTAGAGTACTCAAGTGCATCTTCACATACCGATCCATGTCATTTGTGCCCGTACTCAAGTGCACACCATCAACAAAGCTACTAACATAAAAGTACCCAATTGTTAAACACCATGTATAAGATACAAAATAACAAAAGATCGACAAAGAAAAGAAATTACTTATTATTGGTTTCATTACAAAACGTTCAACTCCTTTCGTTCGATAAAGCCCTCAAGTCCGTGGCTCTCTTTCCCTTTCTCTTTTCTCTTTTCGGCAAGGTGTCGTAGGTGAGTGTAAGAGTGTGAGTGAGTGTGTGTGTCATTGTTGTCATGTGTGCGTGCCTATGTAGCTAAAGTTGGTATGTGTGTGTGTGTGTGTTAATCAATCTAGCTAAACAACTATATGACCGCTCCCCCTTTAGCAATCTCATTGTACCTGGACAAGTAAGGGTCTACTATTTGTCCTAATTCTTGTCTTGCTTGTAATTAAGGGGATTGATGATCGTAAAGGTCTATTATTTCCCCCAATTCTCTCCCTTTTCAAATTGGAAAGGTATCAATAACTGCTATAGCGATTGTAGTGATATGTTTTTATTCACATGACTTAATAAGGGAATAACATAAATTGAGATAAATAAAAGTAAAAAATTAAGTAGGATAAAGAATACAAACAGATAAATAAAAATAAAATTCAAGGTTTCACATAATCAATAGAAAGTTGAGGCCACCTAAAGGATTTTGCAACTCTTATAGTTCAAGATTCCTGTTAACTTCAAATTGCACCTAAGATTCCTCCTCAAGACAATATACACTGTGTGACATATTAATAGTTTTTCAATTATTGTTCATCAAATTCATAAGAACATAGTATTGGATAATCCATTTGGATGCACATGTATTTATAAAATAGATGCCAATAGAAATAATATCTCATCAATTAAGAGAATTTTTCTTGCACCATTATAAATCAAGCCATATCTAGACGCATTTTATTCTCCACATCGTCAGAAGCCTGTTTAGCTGTAAGGTTTGGAATTATGTTAACTTACAACTCTATTTTTTTTCCATATATGTTCAATCAAATTGAACAAAAATATTCGCACTTTCTATCAATACATAAAATCTCTCTACTTTGTCAAAAATATATAAAATAATTTGACGATTTTAACTATTGCGATATATTATTTACCAGTGTAAGGAGTGGTAATTGAAAAGTGAAACATAGAGTACACTATCCAGTACCTCATATTCATAAGTCCATGCTTTGTCTTAGGGAAACAACTCTAAAGCATAAGTCCCCTCTTTAGTTTTCGACCAAACATTTCTATTAGAAAAATCTTCACATGTGACAGTATGTTATTTTTATCTAGTTTTAGGCAACAATTGCATTTTTTTTTGGTTAATTTTGAGTTTAAAATTGATTAGAATTTCACCAAATTTAATTCTTACACGTCTTAGGTGAAATTTGATGAAAATGAGCTAAAAAAGGGCCTAAAGATGGTGAAATATGCAAAAAGATGTTGTACAAGAAAGCTGGAAGGTTAAATATGAAAATAATCAAGCTTATCGCACAAGGCGTGATCACACCCTATGGGCTGAAATTCCTATGCGGGAATAGAAAAGAACAATCTCGTTTTGGCAAGAGTTCAATATGGAAACAAACTCTCTTCTTGCTTACAAAGTCTAGGGCTTTCCAAAGAATTATCCTAGTCCTGTTAGGAATTTGATCAAGTATTAGAGCACTACACATACATGTTCTGAGACCTTGTCTTGTACCTTGGAGTCTAGTTTTATCCTTTACGTACTTTTCAACTTTTATATTTTTATTGTTATTATAGCCATGTGTGGCTGAACTTCTTTACTTACTCAAGGGTTAGTTCAAGCCAGTGGTTGAGCATGGATTATGAGATCTAATAGGTTTGTTTCTATGTTTCTTTATTTTGATGTTATTTTGTTGATTGTTCAATTTGGCCAGTTGTTCATTAATAAAATAACATATATCCAATTGGTAAGATTAAATCTATAATTGTTTAATTGAACCAACACAAGTGGAAAATAGCATAATTTAAATTGTTAGGAGCGTTTGAATTGTGCTATGAGAAATATACAATCTAGCTTAAAGGATCACACGTTGTAGGTTCTTGGTTAGGATTGGGTCCTTCTAATTCTTAATGCGGTTAATTGATTAAATTCTATCGCGTGTATATGGTTATCTATTAATTAGGGGTTATTCATAGTGTGTTGCATGTTTAGCCTAATATTAAGAAACGATTGGTTGGAGGAGCGTTTCCAAAGGCTATAACCAATCTAGTGCATGAATTTGAGAACTATCTTTGAATCAATGATCAATCCCTTAAAACGTGCGAATAATTACCCTTGGCTGAGCTTTTTCTTATATTGAATTATTCTCTATTTAATTTTCTATTTTTTTATTTTTTTATTTTCCATTTAAACCCCCCAATCTTTATTTTTACTTTTTATTCACCTAGTTATCTTTGGAATTTATCAAATAGTTTTCTCTGTGGGATCGACCATGCTCAGCCTATTTACAAATTTATTTTGTGTTTAGAGTAGTAGGATTTATTTTTGGTTGATTCGACAGCTATCAACATGGGATGTTGACCTTAGTGAGCAAGGCAACAAAGCCTCCTCTAATTAGCATGGCCATTCTTATAATCTCGTATGCCAAGAAAGATGAAGTATAAAAAATACGTGCTTAATCATTTGAATCACAAGAAAAGATGACCAACAGTGTTAAATGTCTTGCACGAAAATTTTGGACAAATTGCTTTGTTTAACTAATGCAAGTGTCTCCTCTAAGAGTAACTCTTTTGTTAGATTATTTATATGTGTGTATTCTCAAGAGTAACTCTAACCTTTGATTGAGTTTTGGGAAAAATTAGCTCATGCCCATTGCTAAGCTTAGCTTGCTACTACCTAACTGATGATGCCTCCTCTAATATACCATTTGGATATAACGCTTCACAACATGCAATAATAGTTTGCATGGTTGCTCAATCTTAAATAAAGTACTATATCTCTCCACATCTACTAGCAAACTTAGAGAGAGCCTTAAGTAGTCAAACTTTATCTCAATACAATTACGAGCAAAGTGACTAGACTAATGACCCTAAACATTTATTGAAACTGGATTGCCTATTATACCGAATATGATAAAAAGTTCATCACTAACGTTGGATCTTTTATGATCCTGAGTTATTTTATCCTTTGGTCTTGGCAAGCTCACCTCTGCTTCTTCAAACAATCCCTCAAATCGATTTATATTAGTGAGCGACATTTGTAATATCATACCTCATGGTAGCTGAGTGTAATTATCCCAAAATTCATAAAAAGGTTGCACAAACTAACAAATATGTAATCATTATGATTGTCAACTTTTTTGTGGCCAGAAAAACAACATTTCTAGCACCATTTAACTACCAAATAACACTTAAGCACTATAGGAAAGGTGTGGGGCAACCACATGGTGTACCTACGAACATTACTTGTCCTCCTCTCCAAGAGCCTTCAAGTTTAGCTCGATCAAAAGGCTTTTCTCTTTTTTATTTTTTTTCTTCTAGACGTAGCTTTATAGGCACATGCATGGCCATAGAGCACTTCATTAACCTTTTCTAAATTTAGCAGCCTTTATCCCCTATTTCTCTCAATTTTTGAAATCAACTTTCAAATCAACATCTCATTCATCTCTAATTCTTTTTTAATGTATAATATACCATTTCAATTGTATTTTTGAGATTTTTGATATGTTAAAAATATTATGCATTGAAAAATTGAAAATAAAATAATTATCCTTGAAGTAAGACATCGAATTTGGCGAAAGACTATTTTATAGGTTGAAATTTAAGAAATTTCACTAGCCAAGTCAACACGTCAAGCTCCATTTCCATCAACCAAAGCATCTATTTGATCAACATCTTGCTACTCGAGCTGACGATTGACTTTCTCATCTATTTGTTAAATTTTCTAACGTCGCAACTGGGAACGATTATGTGACAACTAAAGAAGCATTATGGAACCTCTTCGTCTTCATATTGCTTCTTTATATGTCTCAAAATCGTTCCTAGTGGCAACATTAGAAAAATTAATAAAAAGTTAGAAAAATTAATAAAAAGTCAAAAAAATCAATTGTCGGCTTGGGTTGCATGGTGATAAAAAAGATACGTCCGTTGTTGGAAATTAAGTTTGATGAGTTGACTTTGACAATAAAATCTGATAAACTAGCTGTGTTTAAGTTGTTAGGTGATCTAAAATGCTTATTTCGATTTAGTAATATGTGTTCTAATCTTTCCATCATTAGGATATACACTAAATAAGAAAGTGACAGAGTTATAACTAAAAGAAATCAATCAGTTGGTTCAGACAACCAGAAAATCAGTGGCATACAAGTTTAACAAATATAATTACCAAATAATTGTGTGACAAATAACTAATTAACATGTTTATAACATAAACTAACAAAATATGCTTGCCAACTTCATAGATCCAACTAAAATGCCTTAAGTCCTTCAAACTGAGAATCTTGAGTTGGAATATGAGTTGAATAAATAGGTAGTCCACACTGCTACATGTTATCTAGATGGCTTTGGATTCCATGCACATCATCATGTAATGTGCGTATGATCTGATCCATCCGTTGTACTAATTCTACATGACTCAATGGGTGTTGATCTAGCTGACGTGGATAGTCCTCAACATCATATTCTTGCTGTTGAGCGTTCTCTGGCTTACTTGGTTGGGCTTCCTCCTCTACCTCTTGGCACACACTTCTTGTCCATAGCTTGATACTTGTAGCTAACCTACTTGACCAAATCTAGTCAAACTAGCATTGCCAAGCCAATTGTTTCACATTCCCTTAATTGTATCTCTACAAGAAGGATCAAATCTTGACTTGAGTAATATATGTGAAATAATCTACAATCATGACATTGCCATCATTTGCCCACACCTGACAAGATGGATGATCGATAAACATCAGCGTCCCATTCACGTGATGTCTCGTATGCATGGCCTACAACACCAGCAGGTAACTCACGTTCACCTTTGAATCAATTTTGCCTCGATCGAATCTTGAGTTAATCAAAACTCGGTTGATATATTGCAATGAAAAATCATGTAATTTTGGGTCGAGTTTGCTAGGGTTGCTCTAAAGCATTTGTTCATCTCTATTATTGTTTGCCACTTATAATTATTTTTCATGCGCTCTGGTTTTACCACTGTTCCATATTTCGAGGCTCCTAATGCATTGGTCAATTCAAGGAAGGTCATCCAGATAGTGCTATTCATTAGGCAAAATTCAACTTTGTTGCCACCCCTTGCAATTAGATACCTCAAGAGAGCTCATGTTAAGTTTGGATATGTTTGCTCATGGATATGGATGAAATTTTCCCACCTAGCTATCCATATGTAGTACATGACTTAGTCACAGTAGCCTAACATGTGGAGGCAGTCCTCATTTAAATGTTTAGAGACCTCAATCTTCCTATTCAACAATGTAATATAACAATTATGTTGTGTCTCTTTGTCGATCTTCAACAAAGCCAAGATTCTCGATTCACTGAGAATGTAGTTTGTGACAGGTTCTGATGTTTGAAGGCAATAACTTGTGTAATCTAGAGGATTCAAGCTGTTCATTTGGCCTCTTAGAACCCATGTCGCACGATCTTATATTCCCCTTTCGACTTCGCCTTATGATTCAAAGATTTGAGTTGGTTGGACTTATAGTTTTTCTACCTTCTTCGTTTAGGACTCTGGTCAAACACCTTGTGGACACACTCCTTACGCAACTAGCATTGTGGTGACCTGAGACTTCTAGCTAAGATCACGAGAACATAATTACACTATATTTAATAAATGACCAACTTTAACCCAAAAGTACACACAACAAAGGATTTTATTAAGTAAACCTCAAATTTTTACAAGAAGTCACTTATTACATATATTACATATTGACACTTCCATGACCCAACTACACCGAACTTAACTAAAAGCCTCGAACCGCTCCACTGCCTTTTCCTCGCTAGTAAACTCCACCTTGTTTCTAGCTAAAATATTATATAAATACATTATCAACAAACATGTTGAGTAGAAACTTTGAATATAACATGAGGTGCTTGTGTGAGGTTTGTATATATTGCCACAGAAATTTTCGAACAATAATCACATAATTTCACATTTATTTCTTCCACTTCAATGGGTGGCTACCTTATCACTTTGTGCTGATATTTCCAACCAAACACTCCAATTCCCAACCAATCACTCCGGTGGTCATATCCCGAGCATATGCCGATTATTCTACGACCCACTTCAATACATAGACACTCCGTCCATGCAAGGAGGGATTAGGCAACGATAGAGAATCGAGAACGAATTCAAGACCGGCAAGCTCGATGCCACCCAACCAAACTCGACCACATCCACCCCTAGCACTTTGGGGCCCGACAGGCATACATAAATTTCATGTATGTCACATATTTTCATAGATTTCCAGCAGGTTTTCACACAAATTTCGTATGAATGAACATAACTTCCAACTTCTACGAACTGAAAAATTTCAGTTTGCGATTACTGAATTTCCAGCTTTAAAACCTGTTGATTCCACAACTATATTACCAGTATTGAAAGATAGGGTTTTAGTTGGTAAAATTTAGAATTTCCAGCTTACCAACCTGGAATTTTCAGATTGCGACACAAAACGCTTTAGTGCGCAACTTCTGAAATTTCCAGCTTTGAAAATGCTGTAATTCCATGTTATTATAAATTCTTGGTTTCAAGCTGAAAAATCCTGACAAACTTGGATTTTTTCAGCTTGAAACCAAGAATTTCAGCACTGTGAACAGTAATTCCAGCCAGTCTTTAACTAGAAATTCATCATGACAAACTTGAAATTTCAGCTTCTATCACGTAATAAGATACTAACAAAGTATAAAACATGATAACACATAATGCAAGCATCATTCTAACACAAATAAAGCAAAATTTAGCATGAGTTTGAGAAATTTCAATGTAATATGCCCATAGAATCACTATATGCACATAACTAAATCCTTTTGTATTCCCTTAGACCCAAAATGGAAACTAGGATTACTTAATTTACATCACCAACAATAAAAAAAATTATTCGTAACTAAATTTTTATTAGATTAGTTCTTATTTATAATTTTTAAAAAGGGTTAATTACGTTTTTTGTCCCTTACCTTTGGGCTTTGACCCTTGGGCAATTTTGGTTCTTCACGTTTAACATTCCAATTTTTATTGGATTAGGTCTATTTTTTTTTTTTTGGGGGGGGGGGGGGGGGCGTTTTGGTATTTTTCTATTGTGTAAGGGGCAAATTGTAAATAATATTAGGGTTTTTAACGTAAAGTTAACGGAAGGACGACATTGAATAATGAATTGGTAACGTTAGGGATCAAAATTTGAAACGTCTAAACGTGAAGGACTAAAATTGCCGAAGGATCAAAGGTCAGGGACTAAAAAACATAATTAACCCTTTTAAAAATTTTATATGATAGTATTGTTATTCAAGCGTAACTTTGCATATATAAATCTAATAAAAATTTAAAAATTGATAAATTAACTATTCAAATTTTGTTTAAAGAATCAAAAAGAATATTATCAACACTAACTAACAAACATATAATTCAAAAGTTATTTTCTTGAAAAATTAATTAAATTGAAAAATTAATTGGCTCATGCTTTTTATCGGTGCTGATATCCGATGTCTCACTAGAATATATTAATTCTCAAATTGAGATCATAGCCAAATAGAGTACTTATTAGTTTCTCATAGACGAATTATGAGTATTTATTAGCGGCTTCAATGTGTCTTTCTAATTTTTTCATTCATATTTATTGAATTAAATAAGTGATTATGTTGATAGAATTGTATAAATAATGTGACTTATTTATGACTGCACTAAATTTGTTAATGAATTTGTGGCTTACGTATTGGTCACAGTCGTAAGTCATTAGTGACAAATGACAAGTGGACAATTGGGTGACAGATTTGTGACTGAACCCTGAAAATGACTGAGCAGTGACCACAATATTGGACACAAAATATGATTGTATAGCTACAACTAAAACTTGATAGATTTGTGACAAAATTTGTGACCGCTCTCATTTCCCAGCGGTTAGTAACCAAATGATTAATCAACACAAACACCTGATTAGTGATTGATACAAAATTTATGACCATGAGTGACTGGTATTACATAACTCTAAGAAGCCATAAAATTTTACTGACTGCTTAGTGACTGGAATAATATGCATCGCATGAGATAGTGACAGATTAGTGACTGAAATTACTTCAGACACAATATTTGTCACCAATTAGTCACTATTCCGTTAGTGATTATTCATCTAATATTTTACAAGTAATCTGTCACGAATTTGTAACTAATTGTGACCGATATGGTCGGTCACTAAACTTTAGTCACTAAAGGCCTGTTATTATAGATAATAATATTATATTCTTTTTTTAAGTATTTCCAGGGATGAATTTAACTAAAATTATTATTATTATTATTATTATTATTATTATTATTGTTGTGTTGTTGTTGTTGTTGTGTTGTTGTTGTTATTGTGTTTTATAACATATCTCCGTTAATAATCAAAACATAGTTTCTTTTACACAACTAGTGCTGTGGTTGTACTCCTCTCTTTGTATTTATACATACAAATTGGTTTTAAAAATACATTATTCAACATCACCACAGATGAATCATTTTGGAGTAAATTTATTGGATAATATAAACATTTTACTTAATATTAATATCCATATTTTATAATATCTGTTTTTCTTTTTTAAAAAATAGATGTTCATATTCTATGTATATTTAAAAATAATTCGTAATGAACGTGTACATGTTTTGAATAAATATATTAAAAATTAAATTAATGTAAATTTTTATCAACTATTAACATATATTCCAATTTTTGAGTTATAAATACTATTTATTTGGTATCAATTTAGTATTTTAGTTTTTTTTTAATCATGTTTTTCAATTAATTATCCTTGGTAATGCACATTTTTAAATTAAAAAGTAAAACAGTTTATAATGAGTATCATGGTATTTATAATTAAAAAATAAAAAAAATAATACCATGGTATTAAAACATAAAAAATTAATAGATTATAATGGTAGCATGGTATTAAAAAATAAGCATTATAATGAGAACTATGGTAATTTTTTAAAACAAATAATAATATTGCACTTTCCCAATAAATTAAAAAGAATGAGTAATAATGATCTAATTGGATCCACGTCATTAAATTTTAACTTTCCTTTTTTACGTTAAGAAAAAAATTAATTGGTTAATATTTAATGGGCCATAAATGGTCTACTACAATAATTGTTGTATAAAAAATCACTTGGCAACCTATATAGTAGGTGACCCTTCTAATTTATTTGTACAACAGGTTGCATGTCATATAAAAATTAATGGTTTAAAAAGTAAATATTAGGTTTAATTACGTTTTTTGTTCTTGACCTTGACCCTTTGGCAATTTTGGTCCTTTACGTTTTAGACGTTTTCAATTTTTGTCCTAACGTTACAATCTGTTACTCAATGTCGGTCCTTCAGTTAACTATTCCGTTAAAAACCCTATATTATTATAATTTGCCCCCTTACAAAATAGAAACATACAAAAAATCCCCCCAAAAAGAGCTAAAAAAGGCCTCTTTAAAATATGTACTCACACAAAATAAATTTTATAAGTGATAGGAATTGAACACAGTTATGAGAAAAAAAGAACATAAGTTTGCTTCTCAACCATTCAACCACACACAATTTAAATTGCAAGGTGTGCTGTACATAATAATATAATCTTTGCCATTGTTTAAGTTCAATTTTTTAATAGTTCCATAAACCTAATAAATACATTATTTTTTAACTACAAAGGGACAAATTAATTTTTGTAAGTATATATTGAAAAAATTTTAATTTATTTATAGTATGTGAAACGGTTACTAAATTTTTTTCAATATACGGATAAATTTATGAAATAAATTAATCATTAATCTTTTAAAACTCTTTAATTTAGATTTTCATAGCTTATGTCTACTTTTGATATTTTACTTTTGATTTTTTTTTTCAAATATATCAAACAAATGGAAAGAATTGTAAAATTAAATATATTTTTTTTAATTCATAAGTGTATACATTGAAGGTACTTTGAAAATTGAACTTAAATAATATTAAAGAGTATACAATTATGTATAGCATACCTTGCAATGTAAATTGAGTGTGGTTGAATGTTGATGAAGTAAGCTAAGTTATTCTCTTCTTCATCAATTTGGGTTCAATTCCATAACTTACAATATTTATTTTGTTGTGAGTAAATATTTCAAAAGGAGAATTTTTAGCTCTTTATTTTTTAATTTATTTTGGGGGCTTTTTAATATTTTTTCTATCTTGTAAAGGGCAAATTATAAATAATATTAAGATTTTTAAACATAATAGTTAACGAAAAGGAAGACATTGAGTACCAGATTGTAACGTTAGGGACCCAAATTAGAAACATCTAAATGTGAAGGATCATATATAATTGCCGAATGGTCAAATGTTAGGGACTAAAAACGTAACCCTTAAATGTTGTACATCTAACAACTAAAATGGATTCCGATCTGATTGATTACTACGAAAATGCCAAACATGTCAAAACCATTATATATTTTCCAGGACGACTATCCAAGCTCATGAATAAGAAATTTCAAGAGAGACAGTGTCGAAAATTCAAATTTGGCAACCAAAGATAAGTCATTTACTGCACTAGCCATTGGCCACTCTATATTGATATTGGCACTGAACGACGTTAATAACAGATATATACACTATAAATACAGTTTAGGAAATCATACTAAACACCACACAACAGAGGGGGGAAAAAAAAAAGAACAATTCCTAGCTAGTGCAAGTGTACAAGGAAAAAAAAGACTAAAAAAAGAAAAGCTTTTTCTATTTTTTCAAAGATGGATTTCACAACTTTTATCACCCTCATTTGCATGTTTTCTATCAGTTCATGGCCTACATTTGCAGTTGATACACCCCAGAAAAGCAGTTTTGGAGTTCAAACCTGGAGGCGGTGCAATAACTTTTTAAAAAGATTTTAGGGTTAATTTCATTTTTAGTCCCTGACTTTGACCCTTTGTCAATTTTGGTCATTCACGTTTGACGTTTTCAAATTTTGGTTCCTAACGTTACAATCCATTACCCAATTTGGTCATTCCGTTAGTTTTTTTGTTAAAAACCCTAATTTTATTTACAATATGCTCCCTTAAAATAGAAAATATTAAAAGCCCCCCAAATAAAAAAAAGAGCTAAAAAACCCTCCTTTTGAAATATTACTCACACAAATAAATTTGTAAGTGATGGTCAACCATTTATAACCACACTCAATTCATGTTCCAAATATGCTATACATAAGAGTATACTCTTTGACATTGTTTAAGTTCACTTTTTGAATATATATAGATAAAATAATAAAATAAGTTATTTTATAATATAAAGGAACAAAATTAATTTTGTAGGTATATATTAAAAAATTAATTATTTTATAAGTATGTAAAACTGTAATTCATTTTTTTCAATATGCGGATAAATTTTTCTTCTCATCAACCCGAGTTTAATTCCCATCACTTACAAAATTTATTTTGTTGTGAATAATATTTCAAAAGGGGGTTTTTTTAGCTTTTTTTTATTTGTGGGGGCTTTTTAGTATTTTTTTATTTTTAAGGGGGCAAAGTGTAAATAAAATTAGGGTTCTTAATGGAAAAAAATATCGGAAGGACCAAACTGGGTAACGGATTGTAACGTTAGGGACCAAAATTGGAAACGTCAAAACGAGAAGGACCAAATTGACGAAGGGTCAAAGGTCAGTGACTAAAAATGGAATTAACCCAAACTTTATTTGGTGGCTTAGCTTAAATTTTTATAAAATATTAGTAAGGAACACGTGCTTTATGCGTGACTATTAATACGTCTCTTATTCTTTTCAACAAAAATATTGATTGCAATACACATAAATATATTGGGAATATTTTAATTTTTTAAAGGAATATATTATGAATTAATAAAAACTAATAAAGTTGGCCACTTTATTATATATCATCAGATATATCCCGCTAATACTTCAAAAGTTATTTTGATATTTAAAAAAAAATTGACAGTAGCTTTTTGTGTAACTTACTAAGATTATTTTGTCAAACGCTTGAATAATTTAACTGAAAGATTTACAATGTTAAATATATATCTTAATTTTCCTTTAAAAAAAAATTATCAATGTTTGATAGTAGTTTTTACTTGCTTTCAATATTTGTTAATAAAAAGATGTGCATATTTACTACTATAGACATATGCAAATATTTGACATCTCTATTTACTTAAAGATAACTATTTATCACAGTTCTTTGTTAAAATATTTTAATAGTTCTTTCCTTCATTATCGATTTTAAGTGTTTTTAAAATATCTTTAAATGTTTACAAAAATATACTAATTAAACCTTTTTGTATGTGTATACTTTATATAGGATCAATCATATTGAAATTA